>JACCGJ010013143.1:0-16661 GCA_013407085.1 Atriophallophorus winterbourni
ATCACACACAAACACACCCCAGATGTGATTGAACAGTTTAGTCACACCAGCCTTATCAAACAGTGGCTTCAACATACGGCCATCATCGATCGCATTCCTAACCCCCTCCTGTTGTTGTTTCGAGAAATGTATGAGTAGAGCACATGCTTTCAGAGCGAAATTCAGAAAAATCACCTCGATTGAAATACTGGACATGCGAAGCCATGAAAAAGTTGAAACAAATTTAAATTTGCCAACCAAACAAAGCATTTCGAAAGTGACCCTCGCTGCAGTCATCAACCATCAAATTCACAGAACACATGAAGTAGTAGAAAAACTGATACCTGTTCATCTGTGCCAGAACCTGCGTAAAGAACCATATTGTTACATAGCAAATATTGTCATTTGATATCCCTAGAAACGGTGTATCACGTTAGCAAAACATACTGAAGTGGAAACTGAAAAATGGCGTAGATTGCGAAATTCCAATCAAAAAGTTCTACTGATCGGATGACATTCACACACATTCTTGTTCCAATGCATCGGGCTTCTTGAACACCAATAGCCATTCAACAAACAGGAGTGTTAGGTCAGCAGGGCAAATGCTAACGCAGTAAAGCTAAATTAAGTTGCTAGCAAAACGATTGTTGAACATCGTCAGTAAGACAAGAAATATAACGGGCAATTTCACCAACCTGTGGTATAATGGGTGGAGCTTCCGGTATTTCTGCGAGTACCAAATGTCGTAGGACATTACGAGGAAGATCGGGATAAAGGGATTTCCGCCTAAAACCGATTGACATCGAGATTTTTGAGAAAGAAACAAATATGATGCAATAAACAAGCCACACAACGATTGGTTCATATCCAGAATGTGTCAGATCATTCGACCGAGATTAAATGATAAATTTGTTACTGACAACATTATTAGCGACACATGACATAAACTCGTGGGTTTTTGAGTAGATTGGAGAAAAAACTATGCGCGAACAACATGTGGCGTACAGAAAGGTATGATTCATTAGCTATTATCTGCATTTCGGCTTTAAGAACGTTGGCTATACTTCTTGACTAGGTTTAACAAAGTCCCATTGACACGAAGGCTTAGATTTGGGTGAAGTAGATCGTAAGGGACCCTAAGAAAAGCATGAATTCCCATAAGGAGATATGGTAGGGCGTGGAAGCACATGCCTGATCCAGGCAAAAAGATACTAAAACGTAACACGCAGAGTATCTATGCCGGTGTAGCCCATGTAGGGAGGCTTAAAATCTGACGGAAGTTAATAAAATGACTTAGGTATCCTATATATTGGTCGTAAAAATTCAATTCGAGATGTGTGTTTGGAGTCGATTACTTCCTCTTATAATGCAAGGAAATATGTAGGTCACTGTGTGACGCGTGTGTTTGTGGGTTAACAATGTTCTGATTTTGATGTCTCTGTTAAATAGAACTCCATAACGTCACCATGACGTTCAGAACATGAAATCAAACGTTGTTTCCGAGCTACGCATGTTATCGAACCTGTGCAGCAAAGTGGGAATAAAAAGTAGATTATTATATTCATTCACGTGGAGGTAAGGAATTGTTGATAGCAAGTTATTTATCTTCCTCGACAACTTATTGAACGGGTAGCTTCGATTAACTTGTCGAGTAACAGCTGTTTTGTACGAAATTGCATTTAAAATTTAGGGTCAAGCAGCGACATAGATAGGGATCAGATTAATGAAACTTACCGTTCCGAATACGCCGATAAACGAGCATCCACTTCGTGAGACTCGACCAAACTGAGGACGACTGCGACATTCGACTCAAGCCAAGATATTACTTCCGCGGAGGTCCACAATAGATGAGATCGAGCCACATAGAGATCCAAAAGTCGACCCAGGCTAGGCGGTTCACTTCAAAATGAAAGAAACCACGGTGAAATGACCGAAGTAGGAGCGCGGAAAATGACTATCAAATCGTGCATGCAATGTGAGTTGACTGAGATGAAGGGGTGGAACTAAGACATACGGACGGTAGGGGAAAGGTTGGGGAGCAAAAGCGGCTGTTAGAACATGAATACACGGCATTGTGTTAAAATACTTGCTAAGATCTGTTAGAATACAGATACAACAACAAGCAGGCAAAACAAATGACTACGACTATGCGTTGGTCCTGTCACGATAACTGAAAACGAAGAAGGACGAGTATGTATGAAACCACAAGTCTGGATACAGGCAAAGTGACGCACAGTCAGAGACTGCACGTGGGCTGAGATACTATCAGGTTTTCAAGGCTTAGATAGATATAACAAAAAGGGAAGAGGAAAAGGGAAGTAAGACTCCACCGTGTTTACCCATGCAGCTCACCGGTGGCAGATCAATTTAGCACGGTGCTAATTGCACAGCACAGAAGTGCTGCACATGCGTGCAATTTGGATGAGTGAATCAGATCGACTCTCAAAAGTCATGATACATAGCTGATGCATAGCGCTGACAGCTTGTGTAACAAAGGACTAGGGGAAGTGTTTGGGTTACAACCACTTGTTGTGTCGATGTCGACCATGGATGGGTCGCAACCACTACCATTAGAAAATAAGGCACAATTTTGTGATGGCCCGCGTGATGCGTCGACAAGGTGATGAACATAAGCCCCGTGAAAGTCGTGTACAAATCAAACCCATTTTTAAAGAATGTACTGTAGTTATTGGATCCGATTAGGCTTCACAATAAAAAAACATCTACGAGAGTGAATTCAATCAACCATAAGCCAAGCTGGAGAAAGTGTGTAGGCAATCGTCCTGTGGAACAGACGACAAACTGGTTCGCCTAAACTCAGCGAACTCATGTATCGCTTCAATCTATCGCGGAAAACAACAAGCCCGATCAAAGGGGCATCCACCGAAATTTTGAAATCGCACGGAAGAAATTGAAAACACCTCGATCAACCTCCATGTTGCACGAATGTGCAATCGTGCAGTCCTTTGTGCTGTGCGGCTAACACCGTGCTAAATTGATTGGCCACAAGTAGTGAGCTGCGTGCTGAAACAGGCTGGAGTCTCACTACCATTTCCTGTTCTATTTTCTTTCTCATATCTGTCTAGGCCTGGGCAACCTGACAGCCCACGTGCAGTCTGACTGTGCGGCATTTTGCCTCGATCAGGCTTGTGCTCTCATACCATGTTGAGTCCAATAACCGACCAGAAAAGATTAAGGACGCGTGTTAAGCCAGAGCACTGTACCAATCCTAGTCAACAATCGGATCACAACTTGTGTAAACAAAAGTGAACACAAACTTTTGGACTTCCGTTCCGAAAAGAATGGATTTGTTCAAATTGGATACGCCTCCGATACGTGTATGATTCATCAATCGGGTCAGAAAGCCTGGGAACATGATCAGAGCATCCTGGAGCTGTGAAATACAGAAAACAGAACACGATCAATCATAAAAAGAAAATTGGCGCATAAAACGTTGCAAATTAAACGTGGAATCACACAAACAGCAAATTTTGAAAGACAACAATCAACACAAACGCTTTAGCAATTAATACGACCAAAAAGCAGCCATGAAGCGAAAGTGACCGATCTCACAGGAAAATAGTCGCAGCATACTATGGCTTAACGAACAGTAATAGTCGCGTTGCTGTGAAATTTATGTCTTATTAGCTTCCGAAAAATTTAAACCCGTTTTTAGCATGGCAAACTTGACCGAATTTCATCAACTCAAGAAAACCGACCGCATGACGCAAGTTAAACTTCGTGCGAATTTGTAAGTTGTTCTCTAAAGAATCCTCGATAATGACAACCATCATTTCTCAATGATAAATTCAATAATCTATGGTCACAAAGGGATGGATTGGTTTGGTATAATGAATAATCGACGAAATAATTAAAATCTAATATAATGATTTTATGTAATGTCAAGTTTAGCTGGACCAAATGTCCGTTGTAACGTAATACGAAGGTTTAACCAACACATGTGTCGATGTTCCCAACGAACATCTGAACTATGGGAAAGGTAAAAACCGTTCCAGGGAGCGCATTTAAAAGAAAGCAGGTGCGTACATTGATACAAAAAGGTCCTTTTACTGGTTACTCTTGAAGCGCTTAGGTATGGTATGGTATGAAGTCACAAGCGTGATCACAGACTGCACGTGGGATAAGATACTATCAGGTTGCCCAGGCCTAGACAAAAATGAGGAAGGAAAAGAACAGGAAATGGTAGTAACACTCCAGCTTGTTTCAGCATGCGGCTCAATAATTCTGGCCAATCAATTTAGCACGGTGTTAGCCGTTCAGCACAAAGTACCGCACGATTGCACATCCGTACGGTATCGAACTACATGTGCAATCATCTTGAAATTCATACAGTACCATGCTTCTGGTGATATTTTCAAACTGATCACAAAGAATAACGTTTGACTGTGGAAACAATGCTAGACAGGAACCACAATGTTCAAAAACACAGAGCGATTCCAGGCTGAAGCGTCAACACGCTTGTGAGTCCGTGATGTTGGATTGTATGTGTGAACAACACAAAAGATTGAACAAAATCTGAAACGGAAAACTTGGCGACACTTTCTCTTTCAAAATTGATAAATAAAGTGAACAGAGATAACATAAGCGACAGCGTTGTCATGGAAAAATATGCGCTATGGATGTTCACAGAGTCGCCTGGTCATCTAGGAGGAATAAGTTAAATGAAATTATAGCAGAGTATGAAGCAGTGTACACAAAACAAACATTTATTGGACAGGAATACAGAAAAAGACTAAAATACTTCAACAGGTTCCCGCATCATCGGATACAGTGCAGCAATAGGTGATGCTTGCCTATGAAAACAAGATCGCTCAAAGAGTATGTGAGAATGTGGCAACCGAAGACCAGACAGTAGTGAAAGGACGTTATCGGAAGCAAGATCAACTCATCAAAACATTACGTACCATCGCTATCACATCGATGATATTTCTCTATCATAGATGGAGATATCAGTGGTAAATGGTATGGTATGAAAGCACAAGCCTGATCCAGGCAAAGTGCCGCACAGTCAGAGACTGTGCCAGACATCGTGTCTGCTTTTCACCGAGTTTTAATCCGACAGTTTCCAAAATAAGAAGAACAAGACTTACCAATAAATCCGCTTCATCGGAGGAATCGCTTTTCCAATAGGTTGCTAGCGCAACGGAAAAGGCGAAATTGGGGAGTAGATGGAGATTTCTGGTTGGCTGAAAGGAACAGAGTGGAATGACAGCAGTTTTAGATGCAACCGTTAAACAATCCAATAGTACCTTTGAAGGAACAGGTAAAGGCGAGTGAGCTTTAGTTGATACACTGCCAGCAATCCTTCATTTAAGGCTTAGTTCCGCGTGTAGTTTTCACATTTCCAATTCATGAAAGGAATAATATCCACGATTAAGGAGATGCGTGCGTGTGCGTACGCACGGATGTGCAATCGTACAGTACTTATGTGCTGTGCGGCTAACACCGTGCTAAATTGATTGGCCACCGGTAGTGAGCTGCACGCTGAAATACGCTGGAGTCTCACTACCATTTCCTGTTCTCCTGTTTTTTTCTTCCTCATATCTGTCTAGGCCTGGGCAACCAGACAGTAATATCGCCCACGTGCAGTCTAAGACTGTACGGCACTTTGCCTGGATCAGGCTTGTGCTTTCATACATACATACATACATACATACATACATGAAATCACAAATCTTGATCCAGGAAAGTGCCGCGCTGTTAGAAACTCCGCGTGGGCTAACATACTGTCAAGTTGCACAGGCCTTGACAGATAAGAAAGAATGGCGGTGCGACTCCAGTGTATTACACATGCACCACAGTACTAGAATGGTGTAACACACGCAGTACAGAAACAGTGCACGATTACATATTCGTGCATAATTGAACGTCCATGCAATTCCTTATAAAGCAAGTGAATCTATTGGGTGTTCAATAATTCACATGATTTCAGCCAGTTGAATCTGCTATTCTAAAAATCCCACAACCACAAGGCATGAATTCGTGCGAGGCTTAATGAGCGAGTAGAAAAAGGTATAAAGTATGCAGTGCTCAAGCCTATCGGGATATGGCTAAAACGAATCCTGGCAATTCAACGGAATGTACTGTGCATGGATGTGTTCTAACCTAGGTCTACATAAGTTGGCAACAACACACACAGAAGCGATTGGTGCTTTATATAATTTAAAACATTCCGTAAATGGAAATATAAGAATAAACACGAATACGAAAACAGAAGTAAGTGCAGTCTCACATTCAATTTTTCATAAAGCTTCAACAAGAATTTCAACTCTCCGGAAAGTAAGGCGAAATGGTCGATCACAAGTAGTACGGCAAGTGGATCTCCAGAAACGTCCAAGCTGAAAGGAGAGAAGATGACTTCACAGTGATCGAGTTTGAATATTTAGTAAAATAACGCCAATTCATTGTAATGAACAATCAAAACACCATGCAGGTAAACTCCGTAAGTTACGGTACACCTGGTAGGACGTTGTATGATATTTAATATCATAAAGCAGCTCACCTTAGACATATTTATTGCGGTAAGTACTATCCACACAATTGCGCAGTATGTTAGTACTGCGCCGCTAACATCGTGTTAAACTGATTTTCCAAAAGTACTGAGCTGCACGAGGAAACAAGCTGAAGCCTCAATGGTATTCGATCATTTTCTCTTTTATCTGTCTAGACCCGGGCAACATGCAGTATCTTAGTCTACATGCACCCTTTTACTGTGTGGCACTTTGCCTGGATCCAGGCTTGTGATTTCATACATATCATTCATAAGACATACATCCGGCTGAGAATGCTTCGTTATTTGGCATGCACACAGATTTAGTTGAGCAACATTTCTGCACTTTGCCGACAAGTGTGCAGAACTCATTGACACGGATAATCAGCTAAAATCTCATTGCCATTGTGCGTTTTTAATATACGTACACAGGATTGAGCAACATGACAGTGTTACAGCTCAAATGCAGTCTATTAATGTGCGGCACTTTGCCAGATTCTGGGCATGGTATTTCGAACAAATACGTAACGAAGTGAAAACTGTTTGATGGGGGATTAAATATAAAATGTGAATTTGACAAGCTATTTACTCGATTCCTTTCGACTCGGTGGGGACGAAACTCTCGGCCACTTCATGGTAAATTGCAGCCTGAAGGAAGTGATTTTCAGAGAAGTGAGCACTATAAAATTTGGTCATTTTCAGATAGGCTTAGATAAATATGTGGGTCGGTCATCGAAGTTTGACTGCACAGATCTAATATAACAGTTATGTCAAATTACAAATTTGTTAAACACTTAAATAGTTTAAAGGCCAACTAAATGTAAAGAATGTAAAGAAATTCTCAAGTATGTCAAGCACTCGAGATGTCGAAAATCTGAGAAAATGAAAACGATATTCGTCTACAAAAAGTGATGGAAAATATTCAGGACCGATGAATTACTCGTTGTCATGAAAACGAACTTTAAACGCGATTGGTTAGGTAACGTTTCCCCACTGATATCCGCCTAGTCCTGAAGGATGTTAGTGCATTGATCCATACTCGGTATTACGGCGCCAAAATTAATTAGAAGAATGTGGTCACCGTTCAGAGTTTCTAGTTTACAGAGCCGAAGCGGAAATAGATATAAAATGTATCAAAGAAATGCGACGATTTCTGATGAAAATCCAAACGATACCAATAACAGAAAGTCAATAACAGAAAGTCCTTTCCAAATAAAAGTAATCGAACCTGAACAGAATTTTGAAGTAGTCCAAAGCACATCGGTAACATCCCCGAGAACCGATCAAAGATGCGTATCGAAAAAGGGAAACAAATAGCCCTCTATAAATTTGAACGGAAATAAGAAAATAACAATTTCACCGATTGATTTGGTGTCTGTAATCCAATTGACACGATCCAGCAGTTGGATTAAAGAGTGGATGAAAGACGGTTTGATAAGCATGCAACACGCGTTCTGAAATAATAATAAAAAACTGCAAAGAAACGTACCAAGTAAGTCGATACCCAATTCGGATTGATCTTGATGCATGAGGCCTTCACTCAACTGAAGAAGTGAATCAATATGGTATGGGCATTGGTTCAATATTTGCTGAAGAAGAATAACATGATTGAAGGAACCATACACTGAAACCGTTCAAATCCGCCATTGAACCCAATGTTTCATAAAACGCGAGTTGATATTTCTTATAACTTTTGCCAACAGCGATAAAAAATGCGCCATCCGACGATCGGATCATATCAAGTCCAAGTTTGGTGACTGGAGGCCACGTATTTTTTATTGGAACCAAGAGACCACGTTTTGTTTGCGAGGAACCATGTCGTTTAGGGGCACGCTTAGTCGCATTAGATTTGAACAAGCGACAAATTTCGGATGACCAGTCAAGAGTTTTGGATTGTACAACTAAAAGATCAGATAAGGGACAAGCGACAGAATCATCGTTTTGCGACAGTACGAGCTCATCTGAAGCAGTAGCAGAGTGTTCATCAGAATTCTGGATGGAAACATAAGCTAAATAAAATATACCACAACATTTTTCTTTTTATTTCTTTTCTTTTTACGTGATTTGGTTTTGGAAGTAGAGCCCTCATCGAGATTCGAACTGTTTTCAATTTCATAATCCACAGTGAAATCCAACTGGGCCATCAGAAGAAACAAACGTACCGGAGAGAAATAGGTTTTTCTACATTCATTCTCAACAGGTTCTCCAGAAGTAACGGATAAATCCTCATTTGTGCATTCAGTGATGCGACGAAAGGCACGCGAGGACATCAAAAAGGGTTATAGGTTATTCACTGCAATGTAACAAAAATACGAATAAAAAATCAATTCGGTCAACACCTTACAATATAGTACAAACCTGCTCTAATCGACAGCACTCAAATTTTTTTGCATTATAAATACACGATCGGTCTCAAACAAATTGCAACCGATTGATAGCACAAACCCGTTGTTTGGGGTGTTATAACTAGGTACCCGCTTAGTGGCATGCAAGTATACCTTTGTTTACCGCCATACCACTGTTTTAAGGTTCACTTAACATGATCTTACTGTCTCCACCTGATGATAGCAAACAGATAGAAACCGGTAATGGTGTGTAAGGCATGGGGATGTGAGCACCAAAATCTATAGGTACCCACTCCGTTCCAAATTTCAAAAGCTACATGAGGCTTCACTTTAACGAGACAGTCAATATATTACATGCATCACCGATTCATTCACAATGATTGATAGCGCGGATGATGCTCAATAGTATCCTAAAATTCCAAATTTTACACAGAGGGGTCACTTCAATTTCAGAAGTACAGTGGAAAGAACAACGTGAGAACCATGTGTGTATCGAATTTTGAACCTCGACTAATCTTTACGGTGTGATGGCTACAGATGAAGAATGATTAGAGGTCGGGAAATTTAACCGCACCAGGAAATAACTAACAGTAAACATGGCATAAGGCATCCAATGAAACCGAAACTAAAAAGAAATATAACGATACAAGCCCTTCCGGTATCATTCGAAATTTGTGCTGATGTTCATAATACAGTAAGTCGCGTAATAACAATTACAACACATAATACTGCTGCGAATATTTAGTCGTCAATATTTTCAGCGACAGCTATACATCCGTAGCAAATACCCTATGCTTAATTGCTATACAAATACGGCAAATTAATGTATTAATTTCGGCAATTTACTGTCATCCTCACAATACCCAGGACTAACACTCTACAAACACATAAGTATTCGTAAAATTCATTTACGAATTCGCTAATAAGCTTTTAATTTTTGTTTAATTCGTTACATACACTGGCGTCGGGCGTGCTCCAAGATGGTGATGACAAAAAATTATCATCATCATCATCATCATCATGAACGGCGTTACACTTGTATTTCGGCAAGCCAGCCACAACCACATGTTAAATCCTCGAAAAAACGGGGAAGAGATCTAAAAAGCAACTGAACTCTGTAGAAGATAAGACACACACTTCGAAAAGATGAGGTGCCTACACCTTGAATCAAACATGCATTCAATCAAGTGTATTGTAACATGTAAAACGATATCAGCATATCAAGTGCTAAATTGATTGGCCAACGTTAGTGAGCTTCATGCTGAAACACGTGGAGTCTCACTACCATTCTGTTCCCCTCATATCTGTCTAGGCCTGGGAACCCCTGACAGTATGTAGCCCACGTGCAGTCTCTGACTGCACGGCACTTTGCCTGGATCAGGCTTGGGCTTTCATACCATACAATACTGTACGTGCAGTCTCTGACTGTGCGGCACTTTGCCTGGATCAGGCTTGTGCTTTCATGTCTAGACAGATATGAGAATGAAAAATAACAGGAAAAGGGACCTAAAAAGCTACTGAACCTTTGAAAGATTAAACACAGACACACTGGGATGAGATGCCTACACCTCGAATAGAACATACATTTAAGCAAGTGCTGTGAACGAGTAGAGCGACATCAGCATGGCAACTTTTTTGCGGCTTTCACTGTCACGCATCATAACAAGCATTCCCCGCCACTTTACTTGACAACAGGCACGATTATTCAAACACTACAAGAAGATGACTGCAACAAGTTCACAACTGAACACAATTTCGGGATATGTCACTAAGGGTAGGAAGCCACTGCGAATTCTTATCTTTTGAACCCCAACCAGAGAGACGGGTCGAACCAGCCACAGCTAGATTAACAGTCAAAGCCTTTATCTGCTTGAGTGAAGTCGGAGTCTGACCACCCTTACGACGCCATTCCGAGTTAGGAGTGGCAAACTAAACCGCGTTAGGAATACGTGACCTAACCTGCGACATATATGCACGTTAACGTGTTTTTCTATATCTACGTCGCTACCAAAGATTCTATTACGGATAGTTGCGTTACGTATCCGATGGTGCCAAGTAGCTCTAGTAATGGTGCGGAGAGAGCGATTGTTTAATGCATGCAGACGTCCTATTTCTTCCTTTCTCAGAGTCCATTTTTTACGTCCCAAAAATAAACTGCGCTTACTGTAGTATTATAGACTCTACCCTTGAGCGTCAGAAACAAACCTGTTTGACGCCACATATTATCTACGTTAAAAAAGCTAACGTAGCTCTGGAAATGCGAATTAAGATTTTCTTATTTAAACAAGCGTTGCTAGTAATGCAACTGCTCGAATAGGTAACTTAGTGTATAGTTGCAATTTCCTTATTATTGGGGCTTAGCGCTGTTTCAATCTGATCAATATCCTGCAACAGAACTTTGCATTTGGAAGGTACAAAACGTATATCGAAGGATGGTATCATCACAGACAGCATAACACCGGTAGCACGTACCAAATGCTTAACTGACACATAACCATGTAAAGGTACAATCTTAAAATATGGGGAAGGGTGGGACTTAAATAGCTACGGATTCTATAGAAGAGTAAGCACAAACAAACTGAGATGGGGTAGTATGATATTACATAGTCAGTCTAAAGTAGACTGAGCATCCGTATAAGAATCGAAAAGTAGAACGACGACGTCAGCATAATGTAAATCAATAAGTTTCTTTTCGCGACCTACCTGAATGCTGCGAGTCGGTTCACCTGCATTACATGGAGAAATTGGACACGCCTAACCATAGGAAAGTTGACTGACAGGCTATTGTACACCATAACGCGCCAAGGACTATATGAATAAAGCGCCCGAAATATGTTGACGTACAATAGTGGGACATTTTTTAGCAATAAGGCATTAAATAATGCGTTCCTGTCGACCGATTCAAAAGCACAATGAAAATCAAGAATGATTGCTATAGTGTGCTGCCTATAAGCGCGGTGATGCTCTACGGCTTGCTGAAGAGTGAATATGTAATCGACAGATCCTCTACCGGAAAGAAATCCTGGTTGCTCTTCACGAATCTGTGATTCCCTGTGTAATGTTAGGCGCGGAAGACATATCAAAGCAAGAAGCAGGGTAATGACGGACATAAGGCTTAGTCCCTTGTGATTAGAGCATGAAGTACTCACACCGTTTTTGTAAATAGGTATGACAGCACAAGCCTGATCCAGGCAAAGTGCCGCACAGTCAGAGACTGCACGTGGGCGAAGATACTGTCAGGTTGCCCAGGCCTAAATAGGCATGATGTTAGATTCTCTCCCTGTCCCATACTTCACGAAAAAGATCAACCAGAGTGCTTAATAGAACACCGCTACCGTCCTTGAACAGAAGCGGTGCCATTCCATCGGGACCAGCTGCCTTGAATCTTTTCATTGACTCAACACCGAGCATGATTTCGGATTCGTCAAGGCCTGGTAAATTAACTGATCAGGGTTCACAACAACAAATAGTATGAAATGGACCATCTTCTGCTGGCCAGCTAAATTGCTCATGAAAATGCTCCGCACAAGATAACCGCGCTCATTGTTAGTGATTAAGGTGTCATCGTTCTCTGTGATTGTATCGCTGACTCCAATGGTTTTAGAACCTGTTGACGAAATTAGCTGAAAGAACTTTCGGAAGTTAACCCAATTAATGGCCACTTCAATTTCCTCAAAATTTTGCAGCCACCACCGCTTCCCTATCTGATCGAATGCTATGGTTGAGATCATTTCTGACGCGTTTTCGTTCTGTATTATATTAAGTCAGGAAGAATCTTTACTTCTTCTAGCAATAGAGCGGTAGCATGGAAGATTCAGTGCATCCTTTTAACTATGATAAGGCAGCAAGATGCCGATTCCGAGGCATCGTGTATTAAAATAGCAATGGCATTCCACTGCTCGGTGACATTGTCGGACACCGCAGTGGAAAGATTATCTACTAAACCACCGCGATACACTTGCTTGCTGAACTGTATGATCAGAAAGCTTATCGGAAGCTATGCGCTTAGAGATGACTGTCTTTGAATCAGAGAATATTAATGTAAATCTCGATCGAAAGAGCGTACGAACAGAGTTGCTTTTGCTTTTGTGTGACTATCTCCTCCTGGTATGGTATGGTATGAAAGCACAAGCCTGATCCAGGCAAAGTGCGGTACAGTCAGAGACTGCACGTGGGCGATATTACTGTCGGGTTGCCTGGAGGATGAGTCGGTTTCAATGAAGAATGTTGGAAATTTGAATACAAAGCGGCGTCTCCAGCACCACTCGGCGTCAGCTGCTCTACCAACCAAGTGCGACCTGCAAGGCAGCAGGGAGTTGCCTGAAAGAGGTGGTGCGCACCAACTAACAGTCTACGAGACTCTGCTCCAGATTTTTCCTCAGGGTTTTCTCCTAAAGCCTTCCCCGCGAGCGGGTATCCCGCAAGGCAGCGGAGGTTTAAAATCATGGTTTTCCTTCCCTTAGATGAAATGCTCTCCCAGGCTAATGAGTTCCATTTGCCCGAAGCAAACTGGTTTTCAGGCGCCAGTCACACGCCCTCGCCCCTTCTCCTGTTGGTAGAAGCAGTTCCGCCGAGCTTGGGGAGCCACTCGTGCAGGCCAGAAGCTGGACTTGGTTGTCAGAGGCTATTTGAGACGCATGCCATATGGGAGCATTTTATAAACTGTGGGAGCTTATCCTCGGTGCCACCCCCGGCTATGACAAGTGTTGATGACAAAATGATCGATTTTTGTGCTTAGCTGATCATCGTTAGGCGGACGCCAAGTTGCACACTACAGCTTTTTATGCCGGATCGAAGTGTAACTAATAAATAGTCAGTGCTGCGCACACGGGTGAAGAAAGCGTTCACCATTATCTGTCCACTGAGTATCGAGGCTGAATGAATCACCGACACCACAAGTACAGCTAGTTTAACAGTTAAAACTTTCATCTGTTTGAGCCATGTCAGTCTGACCACTTTAACAAAGATGGCTTGACTATGTCAATGAACAAAATGTGATGCGGTTTACATGGGGCAACCCTCTACCGTCTATACAGAAGAAGACAATGAGACAATTATTTCCTATTCGCAATACGTGGTCTAACGAACGCAGTCTAGGCATGTTGACTGGTTTGTGGACATCTATGTCGCTACCAACGATTAGGGACAGTAGCAATGCGCAAGACGTCTCGAGCCATTGAACGATCAATTTGCCGCCTGAATTTGCTTTCGTGTATCAGCGGCTCTTCGTGAATTAAAATGAGCAGAGTACGAATTTGATTCGTTTCCGCCATTCTATTTGGTCCAGCTAACTTACCAGCTAACTCAGATAAAGGATTCAATTGTCTTTCGAAAGTAACGTATTTTGGGTGCTGTGAAGTTAATGGAGGCTTATTTGTCGCAGCTGCTTTCTTTTTTTATGTTTCTCTACACCAACTTATGTTGCCTTTTGATCCTTACCGATGGCATTTCGGTTTGGAACCGATTTTACGGAGCGGGTAGCAGGAGATATTTTCTAAGCACACTGCGTATGACAACGAAGTTTGATTAATTTCTGATGCAACTTCGTTTTTTATTTTAAAAAAATGGGCAGAGGTCCCTCGTGTTTCGCTTGCAGTCCTTACAAACTTTTTACACAAACGTAATTCTCAATAGGATTCTTAATGTTTGGCAAGAATGACAGAGAAATTTGAATGCGCCCAGCTTTGGTACACATCACAAGATTTGCGTCTAACCACTTTTCCATATTTGCCTGAAATACATTTGGCGTAGTCTCTTTGAAAAAACTTAAATAAATAAATCGATAAATATAAATATGGGTTGCCCTCAGAAACGTACCACAATATGTAGATTCTAGTTGCGATATGTGTATAATGCGATGAAGTGATTATCAATTAACAGCAAATTCAGAGAAAAGCGAGTTGGAAATGGATTGTTGAAAAGAGGTCATGTCAGTCGTCATGCGCATGGGCCCCGGTGGCGCTATTGGTGAATACTTTCTGGGAAGTAAGCGATGACTATCAAAAAAGATTTAGGGATATAGGTCATGGATTCCTTGAAGTCGAAAACAGACACTTGTCGGAGAATATGCAGCGCTGCCAGTATCCTCTGGGTCAGTTGGAGTTCATTTCAGGTTCATAACCCGGATATGTTTCAGACGCTCACGTTCGTCCTTTGTTAGAATATGGGTTACAGGTTGTGTTTCATCAGTGTAAAGGACAATGTGATTCGTTGGAGAGGGTAAAAAAGAGAGCACTAAAATGGTGCATGGTATGCGCTAACTCGCGTACGAGGATAGGCGGAGCTTAGTGAAACTTTACCCCCTAAAAATTTAAAGGGAAACGTTCGATCTGCTCTTGACACGCCGCATACTTTTTGGCAAATATGGTGACGAGTTCCTTCGGTTCTTCCGATTAGTAGGTGAATGGAAGACTCTTGGGCATGACTTGAATTTGAAAATTCCAGAAGGTTTAGGCTGAGCACGCTTAGAACTCGCTACCGAAGGAGCTCCTGTCCCTACCATCAACACAGCTATTGAGACGAATGGACTTGATCCCCTGAGTAAGGTAGTGGTCATCATCTACTCTCAGGGTCATGGTACTTGTTGGGAAGAATCTCATATCAATAGTCACTGTATAAAGCAAAGCCTGTCCAGGCAAAAGTGCCGCACAGTCAGAGACTGCACGAGGGCGTATACTGTCAGGTTGCCCAGTGCCTAGACAGATATGAGGGGGAAATAGAAATGGTAGTAGACACTCCAGCGTCTTTCAGCGTGCAGCTCACTACCGTTGGTCAATCAATTTAGCACGATGTTAGCAGTACAGCACAAAAACGCTGCACGATTGCACATCCGTGCATAATCGTATGACCATAAATATACTTCACATACTGTCCAACCTTGTCTGCTGCGTATGTTCAGAGTACCTTGTTCGAGCATCAGGATCGACGAGAAAAAAGCTACAAGCTTAATACAATAACCACAGGATAGTAAGCACATTGGGTCTGAATAAGTTTCAGCAGTTCAGCAAAGTGGTCGAAAGGAAACGTGATCCATATTTGTTGGGACGGAAAACGCTGTGGAAAGAGGGAAAGATATGGTGCAGTATCACAAAGAATATAATCGTGAAAAAGCATAATCAAGAATTGTGTATCGTGTGATAAAAACGGAGGTCAAGGCGTTCTTCGAAATATTTAGGGATATGACAGAAATAACCGAAAGAGGTAGTGCGTTCCAAGCACGAGAAATCCGGACGACAAAGGATTGTCTGTGGTAGTCCAATCTACTATGCAGATGTGCCAACTTCGGGTGATGACCAGGATTTGCTGAATATGGGGCCATTTGAAGAATACCCCTACATGGGTGAGTTTCTTTCATCAATATCCGATACGCAAGGATCACATCGCCTCGGATATGACGATAGTTTGTAAAGAACATTTGTAGAGTTGTAAGACGTTCCTCGTAGCTGACGAAGCTAAGACCCTCGACAAGCTTTGTAGAACGTCTCTGCGGCTGTCCTAGGGCGTGCTGGTCACGTTTCAACCATGGGTTCCAGACGGAGACAGCATACATCAAGCGTGGCCTGATGTACGCTTGAAGAAACGGAAAGAGACGTGGATCGATTGTTCCGAACGCACGCTTTAAAAGTTCAACGTTTCTATTTACCATGGTTGAAGCTCTACTAAACTAAGCAGAACAGCCCAAGTCATTTTGTATAATCATCCCGAGATCTTTTTCTTGCATTGTGACAGCGGGCATCTTACCACTCAGATTATAGCCAGGGTCACCAGGAAGACGAATGTGTAATGCATGGCATTTGTCAGTGTTGAATGGCAAGCGGTTGATCGTA
>JACCGJ010013144.1:0-25233 GCA_013407085.1 Atriophallophorus winterbourni
CTACTGTCACGAAGATGCAAGGAAATCGGTGCCCCGCTGCTCGCTCGGGGGACTCTTGTCTTGTATGCGCTAAACAGGTTGCTGATAATGCAAAAGCAGTACAATGTGAAATATGTCTCAAATGGATGCATATTCGGTGCGGAGGAATAAAGCCAGAGACGTATCAGTGGCTTCAGATTATTTCATGCGATATTATTCGGACTGTATGTAAGATATGCCTTCCACCATCAAGTAGTCAGAATAAAGTCGTAGCTGCATCTACTAAAGCCGCTAAAGTGCTTGTTGGAGGTGACATAAACATTGACCCAACCTCAGCTGAGGATAGACACCACCTATCTGTGGAGAAAACTTGCATGCCATTCGCTTCCTCGACTATAAGCCGTTTACAAGATGGTATTAGTATCGAGGATCCATTGAACGGGCAGGAACTGGACGTTTGCTCGCCTTCAACACCGTTTGCTCAACAGTCAGGAAGGAATAAGACTTATGCAGATGTGACGTCGAAGGGTCTACACAGTGATCCGGGCTATGAAATATTGTCACGGCGATTGAGCAAAATAGAGGCTCAGCTAAATGTAGTGGAAAAAGTACCTACTTCTGATAATGCTTTCAGATCTCCGGTCTCAAAGAAGCCACTTTTGGATTCTCGGAAGAGATGCCTTATTATGGTAAATGTTCCTGAGCAAACCGGGGACATGGCTGAAATACGCTTACAGCAAGAGCGAACTTTCCTACAATCAACTTTTTCAAAGCTTTTTGATCAAGGAGAGGAAGGAGTTACCATCATTTCTGCATTCCGACTTGGCCGGAAGAAGGAGGATGATAAAGCGCGGACGCTGAAAATTGTTTTAGCTTCGGATGAGCAAGTCCAGATGGTACTAAGACGCGCTCATCGTCTTAAGGGTGAGCCATTCAAGATACTACGCGACCTATCTCCTGAAGATAGAATCAAAATGAAAACAGCTACCCAAGAATTGCGAGCACGCAGGGAAGCTGGCGAGGTTGATCTCCATATTGTGGATTTTCGGGTAGTGAGGAGGAGGCCGCACATTCGTTGGAAGCCGCTGTCAATCCAACCCCAGTTAATCATTCTGTGAAGAGATTTCGAGTATTGCTTTTCAATGCGAGGAGTCTACGCAATAAACTTGACGAGGTTAGGGAAATTGCCTGTCGGCGACAGCCAGATATCATTGCTGTTACGGAATCGTGGTTAACAATGGATATATCTGATATGGAGTGCGCGCTACCACACTATACGCTTTTCAGAAGTGACAGAGTAGCTTCGAGATCTGCCGGTGGCGTTGCCGTATACTTTAAAGAGCACCTGATTGTGGAAGTATTGGAAAGGTTCCAAAATGATACTGGAAATGCCGAAAGCCTCTGTTGTAAGGTGAAGTCTAGCTCTGGAGCTGCATCACTTGGGGTCATTTACTGCTCACCTGGCGCTCACGTTCGTGTGTTATGTGATCAAATCAAACGGTATGGTATCACTGGTGACTGTATCGTTCTTGGAGACCTGAATGCTCCTGATGTAAACTGGGCGGATTTAGTTTCGAGGGGTGAACCGTTCCAACGAGAATTCCTAGATATGATTTTGGAGCTGAATTTGGTGCAGAATGTAAACGATCCTACGAGGATATGCGTCGGGCAAGTTCCTCCGATATTGGATTTGGTGGTCACACCTAGATTTTCTGATGTTACGAGTTTGTCTATTGAGACCCTAATTGGCTGCAGCGATCACTGTTCTTTATGGTTCGTTTGGAATCGGGGTCTTCAACCGAGAATACGCATGCCCGGAGAAACTACTGGAAATTAGTCTGCAAACTCGATGGACTGGTCACTCCCTCTATCTCTGAATGTTGATATCTGTTGGTTGGACTTTTTGGGTAAAATAAGATCGCTTGAAAATCATGCCCCATGGATGAATGGAAGATCTCCCGCTAAGGGACCGCCGTGGTTTGATAACGTTATCCGTAAATACATGAAGGTAAGAAAGCGGTTATGGCGGAAGTTTTGTTCTAGTGGATGCACCGATGACTATGTAACCTACAAAGTTATCCGCAACAAGTGCACCTACCTCAAAAGAGAAAAAGGCAGAACTATGAAACTCGCTTGGTGGACGAAGCCAACTCGATGCCGAAACGCTTGTTTGCGTACATAAGACGTAGAACGAAAGCTTCTCAACGAGTACCTTGCTTGAGATCTATGGGAGGTTCGACTGAACATTAAGATGAACGTGAAGCAGTTTTTCTCGCCGCTCAGTACAATTCGGTTTACACAGAGGAGACGTTTCCCATTCCTCTGCTTCATGAGAGCAACGCCGAAATGCCGGATATCTCGATCTCGCCAGTAATGGTGCAGTATTTACTAGAACGACTCGATGTACACTCAGCACCTGGCCCAGACGACATACACCCAATGCTTTTTGAAGTATTGTCGAGTATCATACATAAACCACTGGCGCTAATCTTCAATTTATCCCTGAGTTATGGTAGGTTACCTAAAGATTGGAAGTACGGCATTGTTAAACCAATGTATAAGGGCGGTGAAACCAGTGATCCGGCTAACTACCGACCGGTTACCCTCACTTCGGTAGTTATGAAGACTCTGGAACGACTGCTGAAGAAACACATTGAAGATTTTCTCCTTACAACCAGTCAGTTAACTTCTTCTCAACATTGTTTTACGCCGAGACGATCATGCTCATCCAATCTCATCACTGCTCGCGAGCACTGATGTGCTAAACTTGATCTGAGTCACCCGGTAGTCGCTGCCTTTATTGACTTCAGTAAGCCTTTTGACCGTGATCCATTTCAACATCTATTGCTCAAGCTCCGTGCTCGTGGTGCAAAGGGACATGTTCTAACTTTGATTGAAGAATTCCTTGTTGACCGTTATACACAGGTCGAGGTTAACGGAGTCAAATCGCAGGTTACACGTCCAACTTACGGGGTTCCGCAAGGATCTGTTCTCGGCCCGTTAATTTTTAAAGTATATGTTAATGACCTCCCCGACTCATTAAATACGGATTATCTAATTTCCGCGAATGATCTGAAAGTTTGGGGTACAGTAAGCGCTTCTGATGATAATACCATTTTCCAGAACGAATTGAACAAATTGCTTGATTGGACGGTAAAATGGCAGCTTCCTGTAAACCGACAGAAATGCGCTGTAATGCTTTTGGGGCCAAGCACGCCTGAAGGTGCGTACTTCCTCGGGGATCATCAACTGAAGTGGGTTGATACTGAACGTGACCTAAGTACAATTGTGACTCGGACGCTTAAATTGAAGGAGGATACGAACAGAAAAGCTGCTGCTGCAAACCGCGCATGGTGGGCTATTAGTTGGTCGTTTTCGGCGATTACTCCACAAATGTTTCGCATTCTTTATTCCACATACGTGAGACCAGTTTTGGAATATGGTTTGTCAGCCACCTATCCTCAAACTGAGGGAGAACGTGACCAGTTGGAAAAATTGCAAAGGCGGGCGACTAAACGAGTACAAGGATTGAAATCAATTTCTTATGCGGAGAGAGTTCAACGCCTCAAACTCATGTCGCTCAGTATTCGGCGTGTGCACTACGACCTGCAGCTAACTCGTCGCATATTACTGGGAGCTTATGGTGACGAGCTGCGCGAGTTTTTCCCTCTCGTGACGGACTCAAGAACCCGTGGCCATGCTCTAAAGCTTCAAAAGCGAAGGAGACTACGCCTACCACAGGGATTCACGCTCTCAACAAGAATTGTTAACTTGTGTAATGCGCTCCCGAAAGAGGTTATCTCAGCGAGCTCTGAAAACAAATTCAAGCAACTTTTGGCTAAGGTATTGCCTGTAATCACGGCGAAGCTGAACAACACTGGACAGGATTTCTTCAACTGAGGTTCTCCTGGACTACGCTGCTGATATACAGAGATGCGGCTTACAAGGGCTTGACCCCCTGTCGTCTATCAAGAAGAAGAAGTGTATAATAAAAAACAGAACTTTAGCCCTTACTTGATTTACGGGATAACGCTTAATGGTGAACTGCCTAAGCTCGAATAGTAATTGAGGAGAGTATTTCATTAAAAAAAACTTACCCCAGTTGCGGTCCAAACCCTGCTCAAATCTCGAGACGGTACTGCAGGATATAAGTTCTTCTGTAAGAATGTTCCAGAAGGTAACAACCCTAAGGCTGAAAAAGTGTTTCCTGGAGTCTAGTCCACATAGTTTCTTAGCAATTTCAAGTGAATGGCCCCGCGTGCCCAGCTCGGGGCTTAAGGTAAAGAAGTCGTTCATTTGCACGCCACTCAAACCCTTCAAGATCTAAAGGTTTCTATTAAGTCACCTCTCAAACGAAGGCGCCTAAGGAAGAAAAGATCGAGAGACAGTAGGCGCGCAGCGTACGGTTTCCCTCGCTGACCTTCAATCGTGCTAGTTGCGAGGCGCTGTACGCTTTCAAGTCAAAGGATGTCCTTTTGGTAATGAGAACACCACGCCTGAACACAGTATTCGAGATGCGACTGAACTAAGGCCTTGTACAGTGGCAGGAATACATCGGGTCTTCTGCTCGATAACACTGATTTCAGCCGAAAAACTACCTTGCATTCATACTGAGCAACAGCGGCACATTGGTCCTCCAATTTGAAGTTAGTCCTAACCAGTACTCCCAAATCCCTAACACACTCTGCAACGTTAACACTGAGGGAATTTACCGACACCTGGACCGAAATCTTATCAACTAGTGCTGAAAAGAGTTGGCTCTTATTAATGTTCAGTGGGAGGTCCCACTGGTATAAAGTGTTTATGACCCGTTCAATGTCATGCATCAAGGTATCTTCATCCGCGTAAATGAAGCATGGAGACTTTAAGGCAGATGACAAGTCATCAATGAAGATTAGAAACAGAAGAGGACCGAGTACCGACCCTTGAGAGACCCCACTAATCACGTCCGTTTGACTAGACAACGTGGATCCAACCCAAACTCTGAATGTCCTACCTGTAAGGAATGCTTTTATTCAAGCAACCAGAATACCCTGTATGTCTTTTGCTGCTAGCTTTATCTCTAAAAAGCGGTGTCTCACGGAATCAAATGCCTCGTTAAAATCTAAGTAGAGGGCTTTAAATGGCTTTCCTTCGTCCAGCATTTTAGTTGCAGTATCGAAAAAACGAAGAAGGTTAGTCAGTCAGAATCTACCCTTGAGAAATCCATGTGGAGTTACACTCAACAGAGAATGCCGATCAAGATTCTGACAGATTTTGTCACGCAATACTTTTTCTAGTATTTTTGAGACGATGCTAATTCAAAATAATTCAAAGTAATCTGTGCAGGTTGATCTGATTCTCTATATCAACATTACTACCTAGTCCAAGTTTCTCACCCATAAAGTGACACGGCTCGGTTTGTAAACTTTATATTTGATTAAAAGAGACAGTCAAGTTCGACGTCAAAGTAATTCAAAGTTTTAATGGTCCAAAAAGCAAAAACTTTACAGTAACCACAGATTAAAAATTTAAGGAATTCATAAAAAAACAACACAAATGTTTTATACACATGGAAAGTCAGCACGTTTATTCAGGTGCAAGGTTGAGTTTGGTCAACATATACTTGTCTAGTTCAGCCTTGAAAATGTTCAGGCTTGTTGCGCAAATGATGTGTGGGGGCAGGGAGTTCCATAGAAAACAGACTCTGACAGCAAAGAAAAACCTTCGACAATTTGATCTGGAGTGTGGAATACTTAACTTGTAGCCATGCGATCTGCTACCACGCGCTTCTTGCCGATGAAACAGGTGTTCAAGTGGTTGATCCACTGTATGCAAAATGTTGAAAAGCAGGATCAATTCACCCCTGAGACGACGGTACGAAAAGTCAAAAAGGTTTAGCGTTGCAATTCGCTCCTCGTATGGCCTGTTGTATAGACCGGTCACCAGTTTTGTAGCGCGTTGGTATACCCGTTGCAGCAAGGTCATATCTTTTTGTAACCATGGAGACCATGCTTGAACAGCATACTCCATTGTTGGTCTGATATAGGTGTTAATTATACGTGAGAGTATCCGCTTTGTGAAACGATCGAGGATCCTTCTAAGCAATGCTATATTTGGCTGGACTTTTTGTATACAACAGAACAGTGCCGTAAAGACGTCAGATTACTGCTAATCCGCACGCTCAGGTTTTTCTCTCCAGTAACCCATGAAAGTTGCTGAGATCCCAGAGAGTATGTGAATTCGAATGATTCACCGATGTTTAACATTTTAAATTTTTGGATGTTGAATGGTAAGCAGTTCCGCAAGGACCAATTAAGAAGTGCTTCGAGATCTTTTTGGAGAATTTGGCAATCTTCTATGGTGCGTATGCTAGTCCAAACTTTGATGTGATCCGCAAATAAAATGATTTTGCTGCTTACGATTTCGGTTATATCGATCGCGAACACGAGGAAGAGTATTGGCCCCAAGACTGAGCCTTGAGGTATGCCACTTGTAACTTTTACTGGACTGGATAGTGACCCATCAACTCTAACCCTTATAACTCTACCAGTCAAGTAATCCTTTATCCAGGCCAATAGTCTGCCGCACACCCCTAGCTGCTCCAATTTTTGTAGCAGTATGCTGTGGTTAACACGGTCAAATGCTTTAGACATGTCCAAGTAACAAGCATGGATAGGGCATCCATCGTCCACGGCTCGAGTCCAATTATCAAGAGTTATGGGGAGATTGGTGAGACAGGAGTGTCTTGTCCTGAATCCGTGCTGTGCGATGAAAATCAGCTCATTTTGTTCCAGATGTTTAATGACTTCGTCAGCCACAAGTCGTTCGAGAACTTTAGAGACCACTGGCAACAACGTGACTGGTCTGTAGTTAGACACATCGCATCGGTTCCCTCCTTTGTATATCGGAGTGATTAGTCCACTTTTTCAGTCATAAACAACTGTGCTACAACTCAAGGACAGGTTGAAAAGGTCAGAGAGTGGTGAGAATAGAACATGGGCGCATTGGTTCAGAATGAATGGTGTTATTTCATCAGCACCCGGGGATTTTTTGCATTTAACCCGCGTAGCTTTACCAGGACACTCTCGGGTTTCACAACGATTCCGTGTATTGTATTGTGCGATCTGAATGCGGGTATATCTCAGGATACGCGTTGGTTAGGGTAGAACACTGTAGAGTAAAATTGAGCGAGTTCGTTAGCGGCTTCGAGAGCTGTGGATGTAGTTCCAGTCGTAGTAAGTAAAGCGGAAACGCCTGGCTTTACCCTGGTCTTTCTGTTCACGAGGTGGAGCTTCGGATTTCGTTCAATTTTATCCATCAGATTCATTTGATACTTTTCTTGATCCTCCTGGACAAGTTCAGTAACTTTGTTTCTCAACAAACGGTAAAATTCCCAAGATTCAGGTGTTGAATGCATTACGTGGATTCTTCACGCACAGTTTCTTACCTTTATCCATTTCCGTGTTCGACTCCGAATCACGAATTTGAATCATTTTTTCAGTTGTTTTGAAACATATTTTGAGTGGAGTACTATTTTTCAGTTGATTTTCTGAAGTATCGATGACCAGCATTGTTGGACATCAGGGCTAATCGGTGCCCAGTCGGTGACTTCTTAAAGAGACATTGATAATGCAACCGTATCGATTTTTCTTATCAACTTCTGAGCATCACTTGCTCTTTTCGCTTCAGATATATAGTTGAAAACAATGACTACATGATAACTCTTTCCAAGAGGTGGTTCATAGCGGATATCCTCGATGACATTTTCCTCGCTAGTCAAAACAAGATCGAGAATGGACGGTGTGTTTGTGCCTCTGAAGCGAGTGCTGCTTGAGATGTGGTTGAATAAAGGAATTTCGTTGAACATTTTGTAGAATAGATTATCAAGAGAGTTCACCGATAGAATCTCGCTTTTTAGTAAATTCGGGAAATTAAAGTCACCCATGATCAGGACGTTGTTTTGATATCTGGAAACAACCAGCTGAGTTTTCTCAATTAAACTAGCATTGTATGCTTCGTCTGCTGACGGTGGTCGGTAAATCACACCAACAACACAGTTTTCACCTGTTGCTAATTCAAGTGAACACCAGAGTGTATCTTCCAGTATCAAATCATTATCCGTGATTTCTCTGAACGTGAGGTGTTGATCATAGTAAATAGCAACACCTCCTCCTCCACGATCCATTCGAGTACCATGAAAAAGAAACATGTTTGGAATGGAAAGTTCCTCCTCAACTAATTGCTGATTGAACCAAGTTTCCGTTACGGATATGAGGAGTGGTGAATATTTTTGACGAAGTTCGATTAGTTCAGGTAACTTAATTATCAAGCATTGTGCGTTGGTGTATAAACATTTGATGGTAGATCTTGATAAATGTGTTGGATGATGAGTATTTAAGCAGGTAAGTTGAGTACGTGTCAAAAACGGTGGGCCTCGTGTTAATGGGTATATTACATCACCGACTCCGAAAGAGTCGGTCGACATCCGTTTTTTGGAGCAGGAGTCCCGGCATCACTGTGCTAAGTACCAACTGGTCCGGTAACTTCCACGATAGAGCCGGTTTTCAGGTTGGGGCTTAGTTTAGTACCTTCAGCTACTTATAAAGTAGCGAGTAAACGAGAACTTCAATTCGCGGTTTTCAGGTGTTTACTAATAATTTTGATCTCTCTTGGAACTTTGTATCGATACTGTTTCCAGTTGTTAAGCATAGTGTTCACCAAAGTGGCGGTCAAAACTGTCAGTTTAATGGGTCGTGGACCATTACCTTCGTAATTCGATGACTTCGGGATTCGGAACGTATCGATAACCGTTACATTGGTGGTTTGGATAGCATTACTAATAAATCTCCACTGTTGTAGGTCGTGGTTGGATTTACAATTTGTATCTGAACCGGTGGCATCTTATGGGACATTTAAGAGAATAAGGGCGCGCTTGTTGCGATCGTTTGTTTTATTTTGTTTACCTTCCGGCGGCGATTTTGCACGCTCCGACCAGGGTAGATCAACAAATATACGAAATTTCTCGCTTATTATTAATAATAATAATAATATGACGCCGGCGGAGGTAGTGACTGACAGGGTACAACGAGTTCACCGGGAAGACACAAGGCGGTACCAAAAACTAACTCTGCGGCTGAGCACTGCATGTCTTCTTTGATAGCGGAACGTATTCCAAGAAGAACAAGTGGCAAATTCTCAGTCCATTTATTAGGATCAGGCTGGCAAGCTAAAGAGGCTTTAAGCTGCCGATGGAAGCGTTCAACCAATCCGTTCGAGTCAGGGTGGTAGGCGGTGGTTCGGATGTGCTGGCAGCCAAGGAGTCGCGTCAGATCTCGGAACAAAGTCGATTGAAACTGAGCGCCACGGTCGGTTGTGATGACAGATAGTGTGCCAAAATTGGCAATCCAATGTTCGACGAAGTTGCGTGCTACAGTCTCTAAACATGTGTCTTTGATCGGAACAGCAATTGACCATCGAGTAAAGCGATCAATCGCCGTTAGGATGAATGAGTATCCGTTCGATGATGGCATAGGACCGACGAGATCAAGATGCACACGAGAGAATTGACAGTTGGGATGCCTAAATGGAACGTAAGGTGTGAAGGTATGTCGAGATATCTTGTTCTTTTGACAAGGAATGCAATGCTGGACCCAATTTCGTATATCCTTATTCATGGACGGCCAAACGAAACGATCTGCGATTAGCCTCACGGTGGCACGCTTTCCAGGATGAGACAGCGAATGGAAATGATCGAAAATGGCACGTCGCAGAGAAAGAGGGACAAAAGGTCTAGGTTTCCCTGTCGAGATATCGCACATCAACGAGGCATCGGCGTTTGGTAACTGAATTTGCTGCAAATCCAGGGATCGACACTTCGCGAGTTCGGTTTTATCAATCTCGGCTTGATGGTTAGTCAAAAGGGAGAGATCAAATGGTGCGCCTGTAGACAAAACAGAAATGTCAGGTCTTGATAAAGCATCGGCAACCAAGTTCGCATCTCCTTTGATGTAATGAATATCGGTAGAGAACTGAGAGATGTAATCTAAGTGGCCAATCTCGCGTGGAGAATGACAATCAAGTTTAGACTGCAGAGCAAAAGTCAATGGTTTGTGATCCGTAAAGATAATGAAGTCACGACCTTCCAGTAAATGACGGAAATGCCGTATGGCCAAATATATCCCAAGTAATTCACGGCCGAATGTGCTGTAGCGAGTTTGTGCCAGATTAAGCTTTTGCGAGAAAAATGCCAGTGGACGGACTGTGTTTTTGTGGTGTTGTTGTAAAACAGCTCCCACAGCCGAATTGGAGGCATCGGTCGTCAATGACAAAGGAAATGTCGGTTCCAAATCAATGAATGAGAGTTCTGTGGCACTGCAAAGAGCTTTTTTGGATGCGGCAAATGCTTCAAGTGCCTCTGACGAAAGCTGTAGTGATTTTGATTTGGAGTCGAGCAAATCGGTCAGCGGTGCAATGATCTTTGCACAGTTTGGAATAAAGCGACGGTAAAAGTTGATCATGCCGATTAAGCGGCGCAACTGCGTTACCGTTGTGGGGACAGAAAAGTCGGAAATCGCCTGGCATTTCTCGGGAAGAGGTGTGATACCTGATGGAGTAAGGCGATGACCGAGGAAGTCCAGTGAATCTGTGCCGAAAATGCATTTACTTGGGTTGATCTTTATCCCGTAGTTAACGAAACGCTCTAAAACGAGACGGATGTGCTCGACATGCTCTTCTGGAGAGTTGCTGGCAATCAAGACGTCGTCGATGTATGCGTAGGCAAACGGCAAGCCTCGCAAGACTTCGTCGATGAAAAGTTGGAAGGTTTGTGCAGCGTTTCTCAGGCCAAAGGGCATCCGAGTGAATTCGTATAAGCCGAAAGGAGTTGTGACTGCCGTTTTGGGTATGTCTTCCTCGGCTACCGGGATGTGATAGTAAGCACGGACGAGATCAAGCTTAATAAGGATCGTTGTGGCACAAAGATTCAAAGAAAAATCGTGAATGTGTGGCACCGGATATCTGTCTGGGACCGTTCGATTGTTAAGAGCACGATAGTCGCCACATGGCCTCCAGTCATCCGAGGTCTTCAAGGGGACCATATGAAGTGGTGAAGACCAGGAGCTGGAGGAGGGACGGATGATCCCGAGCTCTAGCATGTGATCAAATTCGGCTCTTGTGATTTTGATTTTCGAAGGGTGAAGTCGCCTAGGTCTGAAGAAGACTGGTGGTCCGCTAGTGACAATGTGATGTTTCACGGAGTGTGTCACTTTGTCTGTCGGTCTTGGGGGCTGCATGACGGATGGGAATTCATGCAGTATAGCACTAAAAGTCGAAGCTTCTGGAGTGACAGCTTTGATGCCGGAGGAAATGGCTTCAGTAGTGATACCTGAGACCTGTAAAGAGGTTTTCGTATCTACTAATCTCCGCTGTTTTACTTCGACAGTTAGACCGAAGTGAGACAGAGAGTCGATGCCGAATATTGGGCAATTTACCTCCGCGATGAGAAACACCCAGGGAAAACTGCGTCTTAGTCCTAAGTTGAGGGTTAGCAGGCGTTGGCCGTAAGTGTTAATACGAGTGCCATTTGCCGCCTGAAGAGTGTAGGACGACGGTTTGGAGGTGCTGGATGTTGGAGGTATGACGCTAATTTCAGCGCCAGTATCGACTAGAAAACGCAGACCACTCGATTTGTCTGTAACATAGAATAGGCGACTCGGGTTTGGTAGGCCGGGAACAGTAGTCGCCGTAACTGATTGACCCTTGATTTTGACGGTTTTTGAACACGGAGAGATGCATTTTGAGGCTTTATCCCCATATCTCTTGTGGTACCAACATAAGCGCTCAGGGGTTTTCGATGGTCGAGATTTAGATTTTGAGCGAGGTGGGTTGGGAGATTTTGACAAAAGAGAGTTCGCCGCAAGAGTTAGTTCAGCGACTTGTTCTTTTAATTCCGAACATGGACAGGGCGAATTGATGTGTGCGGAATCAACCGTAATTTGGTCGGCTTCTTTTGCTTCGAGCATTTTGTCAGCCGCTTGTGCTAGTTCGTCTAATGATACGTAAGTAATCAAACCAGCAAGCACTTGGCAAATGTCAGTTGGGAGGTTTTTAAACCACAACTGTGTTAAAATGCTCTCCTCAATCCTTTTGTCTCCAAGTAGCTCTTTCATCTGGCGAAGAAGCTGAGATGGCTTTTTATCACCAAGAGCCATTTTGGAAAAGAGGACGTCGAGCTTCTGTTGCTCAGAAAAACCAATTCGGTCTATTAGTGCGAATTTGAGCTTTTCGTATGGCTTGACCTCAGGCATAGCATATATAAGATCACTGACTTGTTCAGCTACGTCGAGAGGGAGAAGGGTCACCACATGAGAATACATAATAGATTCAATGGTGATGCCATATATACGAAAAATAGCTTCAATTTGGCCGAACCAAAAAGGGAGATTAGAAACGACTAAAGCCGGTAATGTGCATGGAATATGTTGTGATTGTAGGATTGTAGAAACTTTACTTATGGAAAATTCGCTCATGGTGGGGTGTTAAGTGAGTATTCCAAAATATAAGCCAAAAATTTACGAATACGAATTTATCGTAAATGAAAAATGCAGTGTCAGGAGTAGTCGGGCTCACCAATTATGTGGTAGTCGGGCTCACCAATTATGTAGTGGACCAAAAATATAAGTCTAGCACTACACACAAAATGGCAAAAATGGAAAGAACTCACTAAAAGACCAAAGGAGCAAATGTCCAATGAAAGATCCGTAACGTCGAACCATAGCGAAGTAATCCACACAGGAAAATCCAAGAAATGGAATCCAAGGTGCAGAAAGCGCTAAAATGTTGGAGAATCCGTTAATCACAATTCCGGCACGGAGTAACGCACACAGACTTCACAACCACGGAAGAAGTCAGAGTCCGAGTTCGAAATTGTATTGACCGCCAAAAAGTATAATGTACATGCATTGATAAAGATGAAGTGTACATGGCCAGAAAAACGAATTACTATACAAGGCCAAAAATTGTATGTACAAAATACGAAGTTACGAAGTGGAAGCAGTTCACTACAAAGTTATTTGTTCCATTTCGGTAAGAGGATTCAAGAAGAGACTCGAATATGTGTGGCCTTCTCTATTTCTTGATATTATCCGTAATTGAAGAGATGGTATGATCTTCATGTTGTCTTTGGAACCCACTAACGTCTCTCTTGACCTATTGATCAGAGGATTTTTTCTGTTGCATTCTAAATTACACTCATACCAGAAGAAACACGTAAATATATTGTTTGAAGTAGTGGACGCTTTTCTGTGGCATACTACTGAACAAATCTGGACTCTCAATTGGCTCGTAGCCAATTTCTGAACTGTGCAAACTGAACTGAACTGAAACCAACTGAACTTGAACTAATTGCGCTTCGTTTGAATTCTTCCAATTGAATTTAACCTGGCTTTTAATTGACCCAGAGTCTCAATACAATACAATACAATACAATTATATTTAAAGCAAAAGTTTTGGGGATGTACTACCATAGTTTTGTGTATTTCATAAGGTGAATGCATTTTTGGAATTAGGCTGTTTAACGAAACCATGGAGGCTTGTTCAGTTCAGTTCAGTTTGTACAGGACAGTATGTGGCTAAGGAGCCAATCGAGCGTCCAGAAAGCTTGGAGCTTAAACTGCATCAGCCGGAATTGTATTCCCAATTCCAGTACTCCGTGGTGAATTTCTATACCAATGTGCGAGTCCATCGGTTAGTTAATAGTCAATAGTTTATTGCGGTAAAAATAGCTGCAAGCTTAAAAATAACCACAGGATATTGTACATAATGGGTCGAAATTAAAATTGATTGTCATGTCACGGGGATAATGGGTGCGTTCTTAGACAGTTAAAAGGTTGGGGTTCAAGCCAAAAGCGTGTAGGGTAACCACAGGACAATGTTCAAAATATGGGTCCGTGGAAGTTTGGGCAGTTTCGAAGGAATGTGAACGCGAATATACGCTGAAAAGAAAAGAAGGGTGCAGTATCAATGAGTACAAATATGAATGAAGTTAAAAATTGCGCAGTATATTGAAAAAGTGGAGATCAAGGCGCTCCTCAAAAGTGCTAAGAGAGGGGGCGGAAATAACTGATGGGGGTAGGGAGTTCCAGGTGCGAGGGACTCGAAGCGCGAAAAAATTGCTTCGGCATTCAAGTCGGCTGTACTGATGAGATAACTCGAGGTGGTGTCCGCGATTCCCTGAAGGTGGGGCCAACGACAGCATCCTGCTGCACGGGTGTCCATCCTCCGTCAAAATGCGGTAAGTCAAAATCATATCGCCGCAAATGCGACGGTACTTGGTGGAGAAGAGATTAAGCACTTGGAGTCGAGCTTCGTAGCTCGTGTAACGCAAACCCTTGACTAACTTCGCATAGTCGGAATCGGTGACTCTTTGTTCTACGATCAGTGACGATTATAATATTCGATTTGAGGTCAAGATTATCATCTTTCCGAATGATCCGATAAAGAAATATTGTCACCGCTCTCGCTGCAGTATGCCAGTGATAAGATATTCAGCTTCAGACATCGTTCTGGATTTGGCAGTTTGCGCAGTCTGGTACAGAATCTGATTGCAAGTCTTTGAACACATTTGATAAGATTGTCCGCGGCTGCTGCGTAGGGAATTGCCTAAACGTTATCATGATCGAGGATTGGCCTAAATACTAAAGTACTTACTCATTATGATTTCTGTTTTGGAAAGAAATGGGCTTTAATATCCCTCGACTGCATGAGTTTGGTTCGCCGTACGAAACAGCCTACTGAAAATAGCAGAAACAAGCAACATCGGGAGCTAACGGATTGGGACTCTAAATCTGAAGTGCAGTACAGGTATCATTACATTGGTCAGCGTTTTTGCCCCGACGCTCTGCGACACCTGCTGAAAAAGACACTTTTTATCACAATAGTCATCAAGAACATGCTTATGACAAACTGTATTATGGTATTAACGGATTTCAACGCAAGAGTTGGTGCAAATCACGAGTCTTTTTCTAAAACGGCATGATCTTAAACAACTCGGACACCACGAAACTTACTAAACTCCATAAAATAATGAATCTCATGGAACACTTACGTGTTGCCTATTACATTTTGGTTTAAGGTTTGACCCGAATAATTTTCGTGAGCAATCTCTCTATCCAACAACAGTTGACCCGTTGCCTTCTAAATCATGTAAAGCCTGGGTGGTGGATTTGACGGCTCCAAGGGAAGCGGAAAGTAAGCTTTGTATCTAGTCAATTTAAAGATTTATGGCAGCTGGTCCTGATGGAGGAAGGAGGGTTGCGATATTTTAGCACTATTTGACTTTTTGGTCAGATATGGAAAAGGAAATTATTTCCCAGTGTTCTTTAGCATCCATTATCTAAATTGATTGGCCATGGGTGGTGAGCTGCATGGTGAAACACGCTGGAGTCTCACTATAATCTTTATTCTCTATTTTTCATACCTGGGCAACCTGACAGTAATAAACCCCACGTGCAGTCTCTGACTGTGCGGCACTTTGCCTGGATCAGGCTTGTGATTTCATGTATACCATACCATGCCGTAATCATACCTATTTTCAAGAAAGTTATGCGTGCTGCATGCTATAATCACTGGAGAATAAGCCTTACATCCTTCGTTACACAGCTTCTTGCTACAATATCTTTTCCGCGCTTCAAGTTACACAGGGAATAATTGATTCGTAAACAGCAAGCAAGCTTCATTAAATGATGTGCCGATCACATATTCACTCTTCGATAAGTCCTGTAACATTGCGACACTTATAGGCAAACCACTGTAGCGATCTTTTTTGATTTTAAGTGTGCCTTTTATTCGGTGTATAGCAGCTTATTATTTATTACCTTGTTACGCAAGGGTATCCCGCAAAAGTACGTGAACATATTTTAGATGCTATAATTATATAATTCTGGGCGTGTTGGGTGTATAATAGTCCGTCAACCAACATTACGGTGAGCGGTATTCGACAACTCCATTTTTGTTCAGTTTTGTAATGGACGCTATACTGGGTGCATGTATTAGAGGCATACCGATGACGGGTATTTAGATAGGCTGCAACAAAACGTTTGGATTTCGATCGTACAGGGGACTTATTTCTCCTATTTGATGTTTATACGGATACTCTGGTTGCTTTAGATCACTGATGTATTAGCGTACCGTACTTTGGTATACGTTACGGATAGAGATCTGAAATGAAATGCGCTAAACCTCAACAATTACGAACTTTCAATTGTAGACTGTTTTTATATCTATTTTGGTAGTTGCATTACTAGTAACGCGTGTTTATATAAGGTGATTGTAACTCGCATTTTCAGAGCTACAGTAGCAATTCGTAACTTACGTATTCCTTAGCTCAAAGTAGCTTGTTTGTGAAGCCCAATGTGATAGTCTATTATGTGACAGTTCGCGCGGTTTTGCTATACGGGTGAAAAATCTGAACACCAAGAAACGAAGAACTAAGATGCCCGCAGTTCTTACGAAATCGCTGTCTCTCCATCATATCTGAAGTTCTTTGATTTTATCGGATACCTACCACAACTATCCGTAATAGAATTTGTAATGGCGAAGTTAATATCAAAAACAAGTTCACATTCTTAAACTTCGGTATGTAGGTCTCGTACTTTGAATGGTAAATCATCGTTCTCCCAACGCAATTTTGTTTGCCAGTCCTTAATCAGAATGGCGTCATTGTAAGGGAGGCCAAACTCATACAAGTGTCGAGCTACTGGAAGTGTTGACGGTTAAACTAGTTGTAGTTTGGACCTCTCGTATTACAGGTTTGGGTCCGAAAGATCAGAATTCGCAGTTGCTTCTTGCTCTTAGTATTAGGGCTCAAATTGTGCTAGAAGCGGTCTTCTTGAATTGTTTGATTCACCGTATAAAGTGACAAGGATACTTTCTTATGATTCGGGACAGTAAAAGCCATATGAAAGCTGTCGTGCTAATACCACTCTATTCATTCAAATTTAATTGAATGTGTGTTTGGTTCAAGGTGTAGGCGCCCCATCCTCTGTGCCTAGTCTTCTACAGATTCTTTAGCTTTTTAGGTATCATCCTTCCCAATCTTTCTAGAAAGTTTCATGTTTACATGACAGTTAAGCACTCAGCACACATGGTGCTATCAATGATGGTGACTCGAATCATAGACCATTTTCTTAAACGTGTTTATATTGTTGCTTTAAACATAAATGATCACTAAGAATCACAATAAAGATTTGAATTTCTCGAATATTGATCACTGGATTATGTGTGCATGTATTGATACACAAGCTTAATTCAGGACAAGTGCCACAAAGTTATAGACCGCACGTTGGCTAAGATAATGTCATGTTGCCCTGGCCCAGACACTGGATTAAAATTCAATAATTCATAATAATACATAATACATATCAAATAAAAATGCACCAGCAGAATTTTGTACCTCGTTTTACCGGGATCATTTCATTAACATTTCGTTATCATGTGAGCCTGATGATATGTTTAATTTCGATTTAATTTTAATTAATTCATCAGGTAGGGAGAAAAATGTGTTAATCCGTCAGTCGCGTAGAGTAGTAATAATTTTTTGAGCATTCTAAAATAACTTAATAAGTTGGAAGTGCTTTGACACACTATCGTTGCTAATCATCTGAAGACAGTAAACTTCGGTTCCGCAAGCCTAGAATCACTGGTAAATTGACGAATGATAACCTAGTTTACAGTCACTGTCAATCTTTTAATGACCGACCCATAGATTCTATAGTGGATTTTGGTTTCGTAAGTGTTTTACTTCGCATAATTTTAATTTAATATATTGGTTGGTCACAACGCTCTGAAAGAGTTCACAAAATGGAAACTCAACTTAGACTTAACTCCGATAGAATAGAACTGACGAGCCCACATGTCTTGCTTCAGACATGTACTGCATGCTGATAATACTCATAACATATTGCATAATACATTGTGAGCTGGGAATTAATAGCCCAGATCTAATCAATGAATTCATTGCTGGAAAGCAATGAAGTGGTCAAATTTGCGTTGGATATTAGAATGTGCTTAATTCTCTGACTGTACGGCACTTTGTCTAAATCAGACTTGTGCGTTCATTCATTCATTCAAATATATCATACTACAAATATGTGAAGAACAATGCATAGGTTGAGATGAAATTAATCTCGTTTTGATGAAGCGTTTATTAATAGGAATGCTGTTGTGCACAAAAGTTATTCACATTTAATGTTTTCTTCACTTCGTCGCACACAGTAACAGAAGTATTATATTTAGCTTATTAATCTTCTGTTCTCCACCTTGATTTTATTAGTCTTGCACTTTTTATTAGTTGAGAAGTTCTCCAATGACCGAGGTAGACGCGAAGCGTCTGAGCCGTTTTTAAAAGTTCAACATCTATCTTGCAATTGAGAATTTTCGCAAACTACCCAGCTTTCTTTATGATCATCATCATTATGCCTCGCTATTTCATACAGTGTTTGTAATCGACATAATTCTTCGCGATCATTTCATGTTTGGAAAATTTTCTCCTGCCGTATAGATTGTCAGCAAACTCAGAGTCAAATTGAGTGCTGCACGATAAGAGACTGCATTTAGAAATACTCAGGCTGTCCACGGCGTAGGTCATAATAGAAATGAAATTTGATAGGTTCTCCATATTGCTCCAGGTCAGATCAGCCATAAAGTAACATAGAATGCGTAAGACATGACCGACGCTCACATAACTCGTTCTCAATCCTTGACCCTCCATAATTGGCGACGATGTCAAAACGATCAATTAAAGGCTGAGTATGTTGATGTCATGAGGATGCGCAGTCTGCGAATGTGGAACTTCACTGAATAACAATCTGCAGCGATCTCAACCCCGATTGACACGTCTGGTTTGATATGATTTGAACCAGCTGTACAAAAGTTTCACACCGATATTCAGAAATGTACGAAGTTCCTGCTGTAATAATCGTGGGCTAAGTCTCACTCCCATCATCACGGATGTGCAATCGTGCAACATTTCTGTGCTTTGCGGCTAACATCGTGCTAAATTAATTGGCCACCGGTAGTGAGCTTCATGCTGGAACACGCTGGAGTCTCACTTCCATTTCTATTCCCCTCTCATATCTGTCTAGGCCTGGGCAACCTGACAGTATCGTAGCCCACGTGCAGTATCTGACTGTACGGCACTTTACCTGAATCAGGCTTGTGTGTGCTTTCCCATCATCACAAGATTATTAGGACCAATATGCCTTCGAAGATTAATATTGCATAAGCAATGGCAGATCTGAGAACAACAAGCTGTCTTCCGGCCTGTCAGAGGCTGTGTTGACCACATTTGCACTCTTCGACAGATCTGCGCTACACTTATTGACAGCCGACATTAGCGATCTTTTTAGACTTAAAAGAAGCATTTGATTCAGTCGGTCTAAATGTCCTGTTTAACACCTTGCTACGCAAACGCGTTTCACAAAAGTATGTCAACATACTGCGTGCGCTTTTTGCTCATATAATGAAACCACAAGCCTGATCCAGACAAAGTGCCGCACAGATACTGTCAGTTTACCCAGTCCTAGACATATATATCTGGGTACGTTTGAGTTCACAACGATCTTGCGCCGAAATTCACCTCCATGTGTGGCGTTCCACAAGAATGTCCAATTGATCCTTTTCCCTTTTAATTTTGTAATTGTATGTATGCTTGAGATCACAAGCCTGATCCAGGCAAAGTCAAAGACTGCACGTTGGCTAAGTTACTGTCAGGTTACCTAAGTCTAGACAGATATCGGAAATGAAAATAGCAATGGTTGTGTATTTGCATGCAGCTTACTACCGGTGATTGATGCCATCATCTAATTGTGCAGCGAAGGAACCCTGATTTTCGGAGTTCATATTGTGCCAGGTGGCAAGTTTCTCGATTTGAACTATGCTCACAATATAGTTCAGCTATTCGACTCGTACACAGACACACGGATGTGCAATCATGCAACACTTCAGTGCTATGCAGCTAACACCATGCTAAATTGATTTGCCACCGGTAGTGAACTGCATGCGAAAACGCGTTTGAGTTTCATTGCCGTTGCTATTTTTCTTTCACATATCTGTCTAGGTTCGGGCCTTCTGACAGTATCCTAGCCCACATGCGGTCTATGACTGTGCGACACTTTTTCTGGATCTAGGCTTGTGATTTCATACGTAAACAGATGCACCGTATTTACTAAACAAGCTAACTAGTATTCTATCCGCATTTGGCAATCGTTTTGTACCTTCCAAATTCTGTATTTTACTGCAGAACATTGACTTATCAAATAACACTATTACTTGACAATCACGCACTTGAAGCTGTATGTAGTTATGCGTATCTCGGTAGTTGTATCAATAATTCTGCATTATTTGATGACGAGGACTGGGCACGCAATTTTAAGACGACCATGAATCCCGTTACCTAGATTACCTTGGACGTTGAAAATGACTGTCTCTTTTGATCAAAGAGACAGTATCCTAGCCCACGTGCAGTCTCTGACTGTGCGGCACTTTGCCTGGACCAGGCTTGTGCATCCATACATATCAAAGATAAAGTTTACAAAGCGAGCCGTGTCACTTTATGGGTGAGAAACTTGGACTTTGCGTAAAGACCACATGCCGCATCTCCAAATATTTGACAACCGATGTTTCCGCTGTATTTTGGGAGTTTGTTGTTACCGTCGCATACGCAACGATGCTCTTCGGAATAGGTAGTAGTGTTGATATAGAGAAGCAGATCAACCTGCACAGATTACGCTAGTTGGGTTACGTTTTACGAATACCGGACCACCGACTTTCAACAAGGATTCTTGTTGCGACGTCAGGTGTTTTCCTGGCTGTGGATTCATGCATTCAGTTTTATTTCTTCTTATGTTCCCTACTAATTCAAATACCAATGACAAACATCAATCTTTTTTCTTCAGAACGTTCTCTACAACTATGGGATGCATCGTCAGCTCCGTAGCGTGTTGCTTTTGTTCAGCTGCTGCCAGCCTTTGCTGCAGTTGCCTCCCTTCGTGCAAAAATTCCACCTCATCTCGCATCATGTTCAGTTCCATTCTGGTCTTAACGACCATTCTCTCGGCGATCGTGTTGATTCCCGGCCTACGTTCAAGTCTATCTAAAATTCCTTCGCTTTGCACCCCGTTCGATATTGGTATATTTCCAACCGGAACCAACGCCATATTAAATTGTGATCTCATCACTGGCTTCGGTGCTGTTTATCGTATTTGTTTCGGAACAACCATGTTCTTCCTTTTGTTTTGCTTACTGATGATATATGTTCGTTCTTCCAATGATCCGCGCGCGAAAATTCAAAACGGGTTCTGGTTTTTCAAGTACCTAATCTGGCTAGCTCTAGTCGTGGCCGCGTTCTTCATTCCCGTTGAGGGTTTCACTCCCACGTGGATGGTTATCGGCATGCTTGGTGGATCACTGTACATTTTGATTCAACTAGTTTTACTCGTGGATTTCGCACATACTTGGAACGAATCCTGGGTCGCCGCTCTGGAAGATACCGGCGAGAAATGTTACGCCGTGGGACTTGTGCTGGCTACCTCTTTGTTCTACATTCTTTCATTTGTCGGGATCGGGTTGCTGTTCCACTTTTATGCCAACGCCGCGGAATGTGGTTTGAACAAAGCCATGCTGAGTTTGAATTTGATCTTTTGTTTTATTGTGAGCATCATTTCTGTGTTACCGCGGGTAAGGGAAAGAGTACCAACGTCTGGCCTTTTGCAGGTAAGCGTTATTCTGTCCACCGGAATGTCAAAAATTAGATGAGATTTATATTTAGGTCAATTTTATTGCTGCAGTGATTCAACTCCGTTTAATACAATGAGCACTTTATAGCTGAAATGGCCAGTGTTTTGATCGGATGTATAGTGAACTGATGGGTTTATTTTCTAATTCTACTGATTTCAACGAATCGGGAAAACGTTTATAACCTAATTAAATTTTTGATTTTTAAAAATTGGGTAAGAGAGGCTTAATTAAACGCGCAAGCATTCATGACTTCTTTGTATAACTGCCGTAATTTTGCTCTATTGAAATTTATTCCACCTTGAAGAAATCATACACTCAGCCTTCTAGCCTACTTCTAAATCATACGTTACACGATTGTCTCCATTGAACTGTCGGATGTACTAGTCCATTAAATTCAAAGGGTTATATGCCTCGAATCCATTAACCTTCCTGCCAAAAATGTTTCCATGTTTGTTCACTTTCCCCTCGAGTACTCCACGACGTTTGGTTTTGCGTGGTTGATTCTCATCAGGCGCCATACGAACAAATTCCCCATGCAAATATGCTTAGGCTTTTGTACATTCACGTGCGCTGTGTTCTTGTGGTTGGTTAGGAGTTAGCTAAACCAATCTCATACCACTGTGGCTTTAAACTTTGCCTTGACTCCTCGAACTATTTTCGCGCTGTTTACATTCATGAGGCCGTAAGACCTTCTTACTTATTTTAACCTTTAACTTCCCCGGGTCTGTGTAGTTCATAAACAAGATCTTTTATTTTATTTTAGTATTTTGCTATGTCTAACATATATTTTTCAGCGTCAAGACTTTCTCCAATGTCATTTATTCCGTTTATCTCTGTGTGGGTTTCATGTAAAAACTCGATCAAACTCCCCTAGCCTCGAAACAGAGGCGTGCTCTCTCAAGCCACTGCTGGTTTCAATTCGCATAGCTAACCTCGATAGAGCAGATACACATAGAAAATGGCTCCAACATTTTTACCGCCTATCACTGTTACACGGCTTTCGGCATTTTCTCTTACCATTTTTATCTGATGAACTCAGGCCCGATATGTTTGTACTTCATTATGAAATCACAAGTCTATAGCTACCCAGAGTGATAAATGCCCGTGAACTATTGTGTTGTTCAACCGATGTATTTAATATAAGTTCTAAGTGAGACTACAATGTGGCTCCGCGCGTTGAATCTGCGCAGTACTGAAGTACTGCAAGATTGCACGTCGGTTCCTTCTCGAAGCTGGCGGTGCTGTGCAACTGATGACTTCGAAAGCCACATCATTGTTTCTAGTCACCTCAATGCTGTACTTTGTTATTTTTGTTATTTCACCTTCATTCCCTATCTGTTTTTCTTCACACTTTAGTCATCATTGGTCACATGCTATGTAGTCTTTTTGACCTGGTCCGGCTTGAGTAACACGAGCATTCCTGCATGCAATCCGAGGATTTTTGTGAACAACACTGATCCCTCTAATCCGATGCCTGTCACTCCAACGCTCGACTGGCAAGTCTTTACTGGCCTGTGCTTTTTGGTGTTTTCTGTCGTCTACTCGTCGATTCGTTCCAGTTCTCACACGAGCTTTGGGAGACTAGTGGTACGTTTGTTTAATCGACCGTGTTTATTTTACTTCATTTAATCCGCTAATCTACCCGATTCACTTGGAATACGTGATGTTACCGCGATTTCGGTTCGTTCTTTTAACGAGAATTTCGAGTTTAACGTCCTTCAGTTTGATTTATTACAGGTTTTTGAAAGCACAAGCATTGAACCGCCCAATCATAGAGTACATGTTGTCCAAGATAATGCCCAGACGCGTATATTTTTAAATTGCCAGGGTGATATGTGCGCTGTGATACTGCGAGGTCTCTCATGCCTAGGTAAGAGAATGTTTCAAGACCAAGGTTAAGAAAAACCTTATCGACACGTCACTCTAAGCGTGGCAAGACTCTGACTTGACTGAAGCAGATGAAGTCCTTTGCTGTTAAACTAGCTGTATTTGGGGCGTTCCTCTCCAAGGTTGGGAACTGAATGATGGTAATTCACCAGGTTTCTTACTCTTAGTAATATGGGTCAAAATCGTGTTCTCTTGCTGTAGATTTCTTCGTCAAGTGTTTAATTAATCCTCAAGTTGTTAAGTGACAGTAAATGCCACCGGGGAGCTGTCATACTGATGTCGCTCTACTCGTTCACAACACTTGCTTGCATGCATGTTTGATTCGAGGTGTAGACACCTCATCCCAGTGTGTTCGTGCCTATTGTTCTATAGTTTCGGTCGCATTTTACGTCCAACCTTTCTCATTTTTTTAATGCCATGGTTGTGTCCCAATCAGGACATCGGGGCTTGCTAACGTTTTAATGCTTTCTATGATGATGATGATGATGATGATGAGACGCGTATGTAGGAAATGGGATACTGGCAATAAGAAAGCGGTCGAAACGACTTCGTTCTCCACAATCTACGTCGAGATAATGACGGCGGACTCCATTCAGAACACTGTGACCTTCGCATTTATACTCGTTTCTCCCCGCGCTATTCATCTAACCTGATGGAATTCACTGGTTTTAATCGATATCGGTCCTTTTCCTATTAAAAAGGCTCGAATAGCTCTTTCTTCTCAATTTGGCTTAAATTCTGTTTCGTCAGTAATATATCCTTATCCTTTCTTCTCTTTTAGAAGTATTGCACTCTATTGGACGGTTTACCAAACATTAGGGCAGTTTGCAACACTTGTAGATGATTTCTATAGTTGTCAGTAAATCAGGCGAAGAATTCAGAATATGGTAAATCGCGAACAGTGCCAGTATTTTTAGTAAAACCACAGCCTCTTCCGTCTTATAATGGTATGGTATGTGGTATGAAAGCCCAAGCCTGATCCAGGCAAAGTGCCGCACAGTCAGAGACTGCACGTGGGCTAAGATACTGTGAGGTTGCCCAGGCCTAGACAGATATAAGGAAGAAAAAAGAACAGGAAACGGTAGTGAGACTCCAGCCTGTTTCAGCATGCACCTCACTACCTCTGGCCAATCAATTTAGCACGGTTTTAGCCGCACAGCACAAAGTATTGCACGATTGCACATCCGTCTTATGATGGTATGTGTAGATCGATTAATTCTTCGCGTGACGCTTGTGACGATTAAACATTCCACTGAGTTGGAGGTCACTCTTTGTGAGATAGACAATCGAAACGATCAACAATTGATGTGAATATGTTTGGACCGATTGTATATTCATAATGGAAAGAAGTTTGGTTGGAAGTTGGTTTGAGCAGTTTTTGGTAACGTATAAATTCTGACACAAGGGTGATAGTCAGGATATTGGAACATGACTAAGTAGCGGTCAACCCAGCACCTCTAATTCGACTTTACTGCAAAACAGCGCCGCCTACGCTAGCTGGTTCATGTGTAAAATTGGTCGTGTTCCAAAAGATATACTCCATGGTGAGCTTAAATAAGGAATGCGACCTTCGGACACAAAGACATTTGCAAA
>JACCGJ010013145.1:0-25880 GCA_013407085.1 Atriophallophorus winterbourni
TGACCTGACATGTCGCTTGGCCAGTTTTAATGGGTGGCCTCGAGTACCCACACTTGGCGCTAGAGCGTACAATTCACTGGGATAAATAGTACTGAAACCTGACATGATTTTGAAGGTTTCAATCAGGTCCCCACGTAGCCTCCTCCTTTTTAGTGAGAAGAGCTCTAGACTCAGCAATCGTTCCTGACACGACCTACCCGATTGCCCAACAATCATACGAGTAGCTAAACGTTGATCACCTTCCAGCTTGGCAATATCCTTTTCCAAATAAGGTGACCATGCTTGAACGCAATACTCGAGATGTGGTCTGACGACGGCTTTGTATAATGGTATGAAAACCTCTGGGGACCTGCAGGATAAAACTGAACGAAGGCGAAAAAGCTCTCTCCTAGCGCGTTGTGCAGCGGCTGCGCATTGATCAGCCCATTTAAAGTTCCCTGAAACTTCTATACCTAAGTCACGAACTTTCGGCACCCCATTTATCTCCAGTTTACCATCTGGACCAGCCACCTCTAGCTTCTTAATGACTTTAGACAAAAGATAGCTTTTAGTGAAGTTAACTGGTAGATCCCATGTAGCAGACCACTTGATGACTTTTTCTATATCCTCAAGAAGATCCTGTTCATCCAGTGATCCGATAATCTTGACATCATCTGCAAACATATAGCAGGGACACTTGAGCGACGCTGCCAAGTCATCGATGAAAATGAGGAAAAGTAGCGGTCCGAGTACGGAACCCTGTGGGACTCCACTAACAACTTTTACTTTCGCCGAATACATATTTCCTATCCTGACACGAAAGAATCTATTGCTTAAGAATCCTATTATCCATTTCTTCAGAAGACCATCGATACCCATATAACCAAGTTTGTCTGCAAGCAACCTGTGGTTTACCGAATCAAAGGCCATGCAAAAGTCCAAGTAAAAAACTTCAACTTGTTGGCCTTTATCTAGCCTCATGGTGACCTCGTTAAGAAAACATAAGAGGTTTGTTAGGCACGACTTCCCTTTAAGAAAGCCGTGCTGAGCAGAGTTTAGCAACGAGTAATCAACAAGATGGCGACAGATCCTATCCCTAATAAGTTTCTCCAGGATTTTACATAGGATGCTAGTAAGATTTACAGGTCGGTACTTACAAACTGAGGATTGACTACCACCTTCGTGTATTGGAAACACATAAGCCAGTTTGTTAATACTCGGAATATATCCATATTGCATGGAAGCGTTAAAAAGACGACCCACAGGTTCATCCGTCCCAGAAAGTGTGACAGCGACTGGGAAAAACGGAAAGGGTTTCTCTTCACCGAGCCAATCATAGGTTAGCTATGGAACTGTGGTGCGTACATTTGAAACATGACATTTAAAATGAGGCATTATATAACAGGATTTTTCGAATCCAGGTAAAGAACGTATAAATTCAAAATCAACTAAACCGTTTTGCCAATTTTGTCGACAGATGACCTGCATATTCATGGGAAAAAGTCTACAGAAAGCTCATGCCACAAGGCATCCAAACCTCGTTTAAAAGCACTCAGTGATGTGCAAGCATTTAGTTCCTCAAACAGCTTATTTCAGAAGGTTTCCACTCTTTCGATGAAGAAATGTGGCCTAAGATTCAGACGGCTATGATTTTTCGAGAGATTCAATGTATGTCCTCCAGTGTAAAGTTTGCTCGCCCGAGAGAACAGGTTTTGACAACTCTCGCCGCCTAAACCTTTCAGGATTTTGAAGGTATCTATAGGGTCACCCCGTATACGCCGACGCTGAAGGAAGAAGAGAATGAAAGAAATTAGACAATCTTATTCAAAATGGACTTAAGATGTTTTGACGCAGAAACCATACATTAGTGTTACTGTTCTTGCTCTGCTGAAAGTATTCAGCCGCGAAGGAGTACCTATTAATGTTGATAATGACATTTATTTTTCTGATGCATGTTTTACACAATGGTTATACTTCCTGGGTTGTCGACACTCGTTCAATTCATCATCATCGCCATCCACAATCGAATGGATGAGCTAAAAATTTTGTGGGTATCTTAGAGCGAGCAATTACTTCTCGTGCACCAACTACATTTGACGAACGTGATCGATTTGTTAACAATTTCTTATTGCAATATCGTAATTGTACTCATGCAACTACCGGACAAACTCCAGCTACGTTATGCAAATCAAGATCCCTGAGTTATAAACTTCTGGGTCTAGGATGAGCTGAAGTTTCATTTCATCCTGGCAATTAATTCCGACCGAGGCCTGGTATCGTGTGGGGGAAAATCGGTAAATGCTGCTATACACCTTCTATCAGAACGCTAGAATTTATTGACAAACTTACATGAAAAAGAAGAATCCTAGATCTAGTATTCACTCTGAATTTGTCTCTAGCTAACCTGGAGGTAACTACATAATTCTTTAACGGTGAACGTAGAATATTATCATTCCAAATATTATGCGTCATTGCTTCTCTCAACTATTCAAAGACATCTGATTATAAGCAAATCTACAACTACATAAACTAGAATCTACTGTCAGAATTTATTAGACCAGATGACTTGAGCTGATTCTTCTTCTCTAGTGATTTCACAACGGTCTCTTTAACATTTCATTCACAAATGAAATAGTTACGTATGAAAACGTCATAGAAGCTCATTAGGCGCACAAAATTAAAGAAAGCCCGGAAAATTGAAAAGAAAAAATTGGAGTTACATTCTGTTGCCGTAAAAACACATGACATTTTCGCTCTTCTTTGTTCTTATTAACTATCAATTAGTCACAGTTTTGCCTCAGATAACGCAGTTAGAGCAGACGAAAACAAAGCTCTTATAAGTCAGGATAAGCTAAAATCTTTAGGAAAACCTTTCAAATTAATATAATTCAACTCATTCAGTAACATGGATTTTATTATCAAATATTGTAATTCAACCGCAGTTGAAACAATTATTAGTTCACACGATGCTATATGTGAAGAATTCCTTTTATTCTTTCACTCTACCTACAACAATTCAAACTACGTTTACACAACCAGTCATCTTCCTTCGCTGAATACACTAAATACTTTGAGTATAAACCTGAGTGACTTGAGCAAAGTTTGTCAGCAAGCAACTGTCAGTCTTGAGCCTGACATAACAGGCATACCTCCAGCCATATGCAAAATGGGTGGCAAAGACTTTCAACTTCTGATGCTGATCTTATTCAATGCATCTATCGAATCCGCTACTTTTCCGCCAGAATGAAAACACTCATTTGTTATACTCAGACACAAATCCGGCACGAACTACAGAACAATAAACCGTACTGCTTGTTCATCAAATTTAGTTGAAAAATTGTAAAGAAAGCTATACTAGAATACTAAACACCTAGTATTTTTTCTAAGGCACAGCACGATGTCCTTAACAAAAGATCTTGCATCACTTGCCGTTTAGAATAGTTCGACTGCATCAAAAGCTCATAGTTGTCTTCCTTGATATAAATAAAGCTTTCGACACAGTACCGCATAAACCATCACTATCTAAGCGAAGTTCATCTGGTATAGGTGGTAAACGTCTTTCTTGGCTCACCTCTTTTCTTACAGATCGCACATAATATGTTGAGGTTGATCTCACAGGTCGCGCACCTTGCCGATTTCAAGTGGCGTGATACACGGCAGTGTTTTAGGTCAATTACTTTTTCTCCTATACATAAATTATGTACATACAGTCATCTGTCATAGTAAACTATTCTTGTTCGCAGACGACATGAAAGAAGTAATTTCTTTCCAATCTTGTGGAACGCAAACTTACATTGCCAGGTCTTTGATAAACCTAATATCCTATATTTACTTCTGGAGGCTTCCTGCGAACGATAATATCGACGTACGAGCCAAAAAATGCAACACAAATTATGGTCCCTCCCAGAGGTAAGCATCAAATCACTAACCACTACCAGGATTGATTCGTAGGGATCACAGGCATGTGTAACTAAAAAGGTATGATGGGAGAGGTCTCATCACAGAAAAATGAGAAATTTACTGCATGTTCTGAGTTCAATAAAATGAAAAGACAATGGACAACAGTTAATGTCAACAAAAATTAAAAATTAAAAAAATGCTTATTTCTTCAAATAGGTTTTCACAAACGTATTTCTGTTCACTCACAATAAATATGGAGGTATATAACCCTGAAGGTAATGCTTCGGAAAAACCACCTTTTAACGTTCTTTCAGCCAATGTTTGTACGTATTTACTGACACTGTCGAGACTAGATCTGCAGGGAGTGTGCGCCAAGCGTTCACTACACGGATGCTTATGAAGTGTGTTCTGGATTATAGCATGGTGTTCTGTTTACTTATCTTGCGAATGTGCTATCGTGTACCTACCTTAGAATAGAACCGAAAGATGTCACAGAATTCGAGACAACTTAATCCTTTGACAACTTTAAATGTTTCTTTTAGATACCCCTAAAGCTGCCTCCTTCTAAGCGAGAAAAGTACTAATGATATGGGACGATTTTCATATTTGGTTCATGCCAACCTCTCAATCATGCGAGTTGCCAGCTTCTGTACATTTTTTATATATATTATAACCATCCGGTAATACAACCTCTATGTGTGAAAACATTATCCTAGATGTGGCCTTATAATAGCTTTGCAGAACGATAATAAGACCTCATCTTTTAGGCAAGTGAGAACTGAACGTAGCGAAAACGTTCCTTCCCGGCCCTTTGAGCAATACATCTGTCGGCCCACATAATGTTTTCAGGGATTATGATTTCTAAGTCCTTAGTACATTTTACACTACGGATCTTCGTGTCGGCTGAGGACGTTGGGACAATCAGGTTATTCGCCAGTGTGGAGAGCAAGGAGCTTTCTCTTAGTTAAGTGAAACGTCCAACTCAACCGCCGAGAGAGCTTCAACGTCATTTATCAGATCGGAGTTGTCACTGGTAAAGCTTTTCTTCGACATCATGTGGTATAGCAACCGACACTGATATTAAGTATACATTGTCGTACTGTTCATGCGCACCTCTTTCGTGATATCCGGAAATTAATCTGAATGGCGATCATCACAGTTGAGTTCGCACAGAACAGTGAGTTGCTAACGAGCTAAGACTGGAATTCAACGTGGTGCAATGGTTTGTGTACCTCCATGATCCATTAATCTATATTGTGTGGTGACAATCGATGCCAGCAGAGTTGCTGATACCAGGAATGTCGGTGAATAGACGTTATCAAACTTAGTCTCAAAACTTGTCGTTTTGTAGTTCTTTGGGTAGCATGGCAGATGTACAGCTTGTTCATTGAGGTCTCCAAATTAAGCCACTTCGAATATTTTACCAGCGTCGAGTGCCTCCAAAGCGTTCTTCCGCTCGCGCGTAACATTTAAATTAGCAGCGTTTAATGTACTGACTTTAGCTAGCACCGAGCAATGTAATGTAATTCAATGTTCTATTCAGTTTTGTTTTCTTTACCAATCTCCTGCTGTTGCACACGTATTGAAAAAGCTGAAATGGTGGACGCTTCGATCCAGCGGAGGGTGATACTTAATATATTCAACGGTCATGGCTTTTGAAGTTACGACCGGGTCTAGAAAAGATGTCCATTGGAAATTTCGTTGCCGAGTATATTCCAAATATGATTATTCAAGGGGATAAAATCGAATATTTCGCGAAATATGAAGTTTATTGATTGGGGTAGATGATCAACTAGGATATAAAATTGAACCAGATTAAGGTATCCCATAATCAATAATTGCGAATTGCACTTTTTTCCAACTTACTGTATTGCTTTCAAAAATGTTTAATTATGCGCATCTGAAGATGATGGTGAAAGGTATACTACATCAACGATGCAACTGTCGCCTAGTTCAAGCTTCAAGTTACACCATACACTGTCTTCCAGTTCGCGATCTGTCTACCGTACTGTATAAATTTTTGTGGTAGTGAACAGCTACTTCACCAGCTGTACTTAAGCTGTCTGTCTGAATCACGGTCATGTTTGGAACAGACAGCTCGCGATCGCTCAAGTGAGGATGGAACCATGTCTCAGTTATAACTGTCGTCAATTATGCTGATTACAGTGATCCTTCAGTTCAGCTAGTTCGTTTTCCAGGAATTGGGCGTTTGTATATAAGCATTTGATTACGGTTTCTTTTGCAGTGATGGAGATGAAAGCTCGTCTATTCCTCGGACCTCTCAAGAGCCGGAGATTAGTCGCTTTTCGGGATTGCGCAGTGTTTCTAGTCTGAGTCTCGTCTGATTATAGAACCCGTAGTTCATTAAGCGCTTTCAGTGTAAAAAGTCGGGGGTCACTCAATTTGAAATCCTTCGGGAGATTCTTATGATTTACTTTTCAATTGGCATTTATTGATTCAATCATGCGTCTCGTTGAAAATGTTATTTCTAGAGGTTTGTGCCAGTCACCTTGAATCTTTGTTGAACAAGGTATTCTGAACGTGTCCCCCACGACTGACAGGTGAGTGTCGATGCTGTTAGCGAAGTAGAGCGATTGTCTGTGATCGTGGTGCTGTATTTTACTACCAGAAGTAGTGTCAGTGTGTTCGCAAACACCTAGACGTAACCCACTGCGTTGGTCAGATATAACCCTATTTGTTAAATAAACTTTTCTCACCAACCACAGAATATCACCTTCTATGCGAAATTTGTTGTGTTAATGTGTGCGGAGCAATTAAGAATTTAGAAGAACATCTTCGATCTATTTTTGACTTCAAGGTGTTATCCTCATTAAAAGATGTTTGTCAAGATGGATAATTCGGGTACCGAATTATGCTGGTTGTTGAATAAGGCAGTATCGAGTTCATACTTATGCACAATGTTGTGAGTTAGTCTATTTAATAAAAATGCCTGGTGATAGACAATCTGTAGAAGTCCCTTTGAATTCTTAGGCTGACTAACAACTGAGTCGCAGCTAGCGTTTGCAACATTCAGCTGTTCAGCCTTCTGCAGACTCTCATTACATTGCTCAGCATCTTGCAGAGGTACGGGAAGTAGCGTTTGGTTTAAGTTGGTTTCACTATTAAATGATTTATTGTGGGCATACACAATCGACTTAAATGTTTCTTGAGAACATTCCTCTTAGTTTGTGAACCGATCGTCTAGGTTTCCTCAATGTGAATAATTGGTCTCGGCGCCATTTAACGTCTTTTGTTCTTCAGACGCTGCTCTCATAACAGACACCTGAAAGTTCAGCATTATTAAGAGAGACAACTGACTCTTAGTGAACGATTAAGTGCAATTAGTGTGTGTCATAGATAGCAAAAACGTTAGAAATATGGTGTAATAATTACCGTTACAAAAGTGTTTGTCTGTACCGAAACTACAAGAAATAGCGCATCGACCTCCTCGGATTGACCTCATGTCAAAAACGAAATGATTCCACACCGAAAATCATCCTCACATATAATAACTAAAGCTAGACGACGTTTCACGAACGCGGAAGCATTCGAAGGATTATGCATCACATATTAGCCGTCAAAGTGTTTTAACAATTAGTTCGATAAAGAACCTCCTTGCAGAATAATTCCGGAATTGTTTCCAGCTTTGAGTGCGAAAACCAATACTTCAGCAAGTTACTAGTTTATACCTTGAACACTTTGCCATCCTGTTTATTATTTAGCTTCAGCAATTTTTGTAATAAAACACATAAAAGTATCGTCTTTTGACGTTGCAAAGAGTGATCTCAAAACTACTTTCAAAGTTACAATGGTGTATTCAAAGTCAATGGAATGTATCTTGCGCGGTTTTGAGCGTTGAATTCGTCAATAGGTGAAGGATATACAATCACATAAATATTATTTTGCCGCAACCATATTCAACCGTGATACACAAAGGCCCCCCAAGTTTCCATATAAACAATTTCCATAGATAAAAGGAAATTTCCGAAACTATTTGCTGGGTCATGATAGTTTTCTAGACTTAACAACACGTTTTATATGCGTGATACCGAGTACTGGAGTCTGAACAACAAAATTAATTATTTTGCACGATACGATACCGCCCTATAAATTCACTTGAAATATCCGGTTGTTTCACAAAATGGCTATTTCGTTCATCATATTCTCGGTTCAGTTGTTGATACTAGTTGGTAAGATATTTCTCTAATAGTATATTGTTGATTGTAGCGTAGTTCTGCTATTTAAGGTATTTAATTTTGCGCTCAGAATGAAAGAATTGTAACGAACTTTTCGGCGTTCACAAATGATCGCCCATATCAAAATCTTTCGTATATATCAAAGATCAGATATTTCTCTTTTTGATTAAAAATAATGAGATCAAGTTTTTTTACTATAAATAATCCTCTTTCGATGCCTTTTTTATGATAATAGTGATGTTTTCTGATCATTAATATACGATTTGGTTGACATCCACAATAAGATGCATAAGTCGATTTTTATTAGTCGGGTCACAAAGAGAGCCCACCATTCTACTTGCTCTATGATACATCCTCACGAGCATGCTGATATCACAAACGCCATGTAAGCGCAAACACTCCATAATTGACTTAAATGCATCCAAATCGGGAAGTTATCATTGTAATCTGGAATCCAAAGCTTGTCGCTGAGAATGTGAACTTTGGTGATTTTCTTTGAAATCAGTGTAAATAGTTGACTCGGCAAGTGTCAGTGGTACTCACACAAGCACGACTGTTTAATAAATAACGAATTGACGGAATCCGAAAATAAGCGTTGGCCAATTGCGGATGTCTGTGATATACATTCTTGCTGCTTGATAGAATCGGAACATCCTGTGAAAGCGTTAGGTTAATTTGATTACATTGATATATCTCAAAATAGGTGAAGCTATGCTAAATGTTGTTGAGATATCAAAGGATTATTTACCTAAGCAGAAAACTGATAATTTAGATGACTGATCATATAATGTTTATGAATAGGGAACAATTGACCTAAAAAACCTTCTCCAGGGATAAGGATACCCTACTATTTTACATTTGTATAATCAATTAATCAAAATTTCCCTCCAAATAGTCCCTCCGAAAATCAAATCTCAATTAGCCACAGCATCGGATTCCTTCAGCTGTGACCGAAGAATCAATTATCCATCGACTCATTCTGTGTTCAATCCATTCGATTCTCAATTAGACCTGGAGGAACCTGCACTTTGCGTGTACACAGTCAAGATTAGAGCCAATAAATTGTTATATTTGCACGTGGATTGGTTGATGGTAAGATCCAGGAGGATGATTTACGCGAATTCTATTTTAATCTTTTAAATATCACCGGAATATCGAAATCTTTCAATCGATTTTAGGGCAGACGATTGTACGCACCTTTTGTTTTACATGATGGAGGTTGTTCAGACGTGGCATCAGTTATCAATTGGCGAGGCTGTGACGAAGATCATGCCGTTGTTCGGGGAAACTTCGCTTCTGTTTTCTTTCTACGTTATCCAAACTCAACAACTAATCTTTACGAAGTAACGTGGGTGCAGAGTGAGTTTCAATGATATATTACGCCAAAACAAAGTTAAAAACTGATTGGACTTAGACTCTTCCTGCTAGTTCTGTAGCATATATTGCGTCTTCATCCAAGAGCACGATAATGTCGGTTGTTACATACGTTCATCTGGATACGAGCATCGATATGAATTCGAGGGATTCGATTTCGTCAATCGTGGATTTCACGTAATTAGTAAAAGTGACGTGTGTTCACGCAGCGAATTCTCCAACAGCTACAGACCACATAATGCAAGTTAACCTGGCTGAACAGACTTTTGAGCAGATCAGATATAAAATGCATTTTCAATTTTCTGGGGAATAGATGTTTCATGCAAACCTATAATCAAACGCATATGTAGCTTGTGCAACTAATCCGACTGTGCCGTACCAATGTTTCCGTGCGTTCTTTAAATATGACCGAACATTTCACCATTCACATTTAATTCGCAGAATGAATTAAATATATATGTATAAATTGGCTATATATGACAGCACTTGGACAGGTAATGTTAAGTATAAAACATGTCTATTTTATTGAGAAATGTTCAAACGCCTTTCACGATTGGGAGCGAGTTGGCTTCTGTTAAATCTTGCATTTATTGACTTACCTTAATTCCATCTTATTTATCTTCATATATATATATATATATTTTCATCATGTGATTCAGTTTTTCTAGAAAAGCCTTGATCGACATTTTTGGTCAAAATGTTTAATGCAAAAACCATCATATCTTCTATTTTTTTCAAACACTACGAGTCAACATTTTCCATCGATCATATGAAAACATAAGGCAATTACCAAATTTGGAGATGAGAATGAATATGTGTGGAGAAATCAAAGTTGAGCACGGCCGATTTGTTTCTCCGCGCATAATCAAAGATTGGTTTCAAATCATTTTCACATTTCAATGATGGGCATTGACTTTCAAGTGTAACATTATCTATTTGGACGATTTAGCCGTAATGTAAGGGTGAAATATGAGAAAAAGTAATAACTTTCTAAATGCAGTCTGAATCTCCAGGATGAGTTTTGTGTTCAGAATAAATTTCCAACCAACACTATTTGCAATATATATTATAAATTTCATCTGTTCACTAAATCTAACTCAATTTTCCACAAAACGGTTGTTATATTATCATTATCATCGTTCTATTTTTTAAACACATCTAAACAGCTTCAAATCGACACATCAGAACTTATCCTCGCGAATACTTGGGTAAGACATTTTGCTGCAATTTTTTGAACATTGATTTTTTCGGTTTGATGCGCTGACCAGGTCTGATCCACAAAAATGTTATCCAGTAGAGAACAATATTTCAAAAATAGTTCAGCATTTCGTTATCTTGTCGACATAATAGACTAATATCTCTAGCGAAACACACTCGTCTGTATTCATAGAAAGAATGATTCCTCGCATGATTCTACTTAACTGATTACACAGAAAATGATACGTGAACCTGTATGCGATGTTTTCTGATTACTTTGGATTGAATCCAACAATTAAACCTTTTTCAATTCAAGAATTTTGCATAGTGATAGTTGATTGTAAACAAATGTTTTAGTATGAATGATAAAAATGCTAAAAGTTTTAGTGCAATGATCACCAATGAAAATATCGAAGTTTTCTCAAATGGTAAAAAAATTTTAATCACGAACCATTACTAAAAAATAGCTGAGAAAATTTCCTGTAAAGGCACAGGAATAGAACGCCAGATTTCACCAATAATGTTTTACAGGAAATCATGCAGTATATATTTGTTTTTGCTCTTTAGTAATTGTCCGCTCGTTCAATGCAATCTGACTGAAAATATATAGGAACTTTTTAGTTGTTTTTGATTTTCCTTATCATATTAATAATATCATTCCCTCAAATTTACTGTTTTCCGTTTTTTCTCTCTCTCTAAATACATATATATTTATCGAGTTTCCATTTTTGTTATACAGAAAATTGTAATTACCAGGAACATCGTGATGCCTCGAACTTGAGAGTGCAATCGCTCGCGAAAGGAACGTTATTCTGCAAGCATCAAATTTTGATTAATCCATTGTATCAAATCGACTTATTGATAGATCATGTATGTGTAACTTTGATTATTGATTATTCTTGTGGCAAAATATGTCAAGAAATTATTAAGCCAATATCTCCTACCGATTCTCCATTGAGCAGCACTATACGTTCAGCCAGAGACTGCCGATAAACATCAGATAGATTCAAGCTTACATTTAATTTGGCATCAATAAATGAATCTTGTCAAATTATAGTTGTTCCGCTGTTGAACATATTTTCAGTTAATTTGCCCACTGGTTGGCGTTCCACATTCAAGTCCCATGGGAAGCTAAACACTTAAGTTTGAAATTTCAGACGTCTCGTAGAAACCTGCTTGGAATGAGGGATCTTTGGTACTAAACATTTATAAGCAAAACTTATAATTTGGTGAATCGCAATGCAATAGTGGAGCAAAGTAAATAAAATGAATAACTTAAACTAAATATCAGTATCAATACAAGTGGTCGAACTCCACAAACATAAAACCATAGATCGGCTACTAGGTCCCACAAATTGTTTCATAGATTTGAAATATACCGCATCACGCTGATCAAATGTTTTCAACATGAAGTTACCAGAATCAGAAAACGTCATTTGACCCCTTCAATATGTAATAATAAAGCATGTAATAAAACATGAAAATAAAACGCGTAATATGTGAAACCGCAAATATTAATACAACTACTACAACAGCAACTACCACTATTACTATTATTAATAATAATAATTATTATTATCATACACGGATGATGGTTAGTAATTTAAAATTGCATGATGAAATTCATGTGATTTCCAGGAAGTACATGCGGACTGAGATTGATTTCATTGATTCCATAAAACGATGATAGACTTGATAGGTTGAATGTTTGTTGAATCTCCATATTTCTAGAAAGTTTATCCCGACAATGTCATTGATATATAATGGATAAATTAAAAGCAAATAAATACCGTATAACTGTCACATATCATTGAAATCCAACAATTGTGCATATTTTGCTTGGTGAAACTTTATTACAGCTTATACTATAATCATTCTGAAAAATACACCTTAATATTTTGGAAGGGAGGAAACGAGAATATTTATAAAAAAGTATTCTCTTCATGCTCGGTTATGAATTTTTTCCGTAGATATATTGATTTTATTTTAAGGAGCCTAGAGTAGTTGTTGTGACCCAGGACCATGTACCGTTTGTTATCAATATGAAGTATGCCAGATGTTTTAAAATTGATGAATCACGTTTCAAATTGTCTAATGGAAATGCTCGAATTATAACATGCAGAGCACTTGATTAAGAATTTAAGCGATGAAAATCGTTGAAAAATTCATTTGTACACAATCAAAAGCCCTCTATGATTGTTGTCTTTACGTGATTACTTCAGTTAGATTCATAGCGCCTAAGCTTTGATAAACTAAATTTTTGATTACGTGAATGCATTTTGCGTCTGTGAATCGAGTTCAAACACTAAAAGCAGCTGAGTTACACCAGCAGATATGTGAATTTAAAGAGAATTCCAAATGGATCTCAATAAGTGTTAAATTTTTATACAACATACATAACGCTACATGTTTAAACCCAGTACAAACAAGAGTATAATTTAACTCAAGTATTTATCTTCAACTCTCGACTTTGACAGCCTAATTTGATCGTGTATTACTTAACTAAAACATGTGTCAATTATGTGGAAATCAAAATGATCGTATATTACATACAATACAATGATTTCACTCCATTTTTCAACAACCAGAATGCCCAGGGACTTGTGGCCACTGCAATATTCGACGGCCACGATTGTCAATCTAATCGCGTTTCGATTGCAAACGAGGAAGGGAGAAATCGTTCATACATATCGTCGTCCAACGTAATGACAATTTACAGCGTCTGGTACATAAGAAGGATAGATTTTGTGGTGAATTTTGCAAAATATCGATCCTGTAAGTTCATTTCCACAATAACGTAAAACAGTCGACGATAATAGAGAATAATCTCGAAAATCGAATAATTTATAATTCGTATTGACAGAACGAATTTAAAAATATTGACAAATCGCTGTTTGTAAGATTAAATTTTTACGACAAATTCATACATCATGAGATCATCGATATCGCCGTTTCCTAGTGTACATTTTCCAAGCAAATTAAAGTCTCTCCACTTTCCAGCTAATGTATTAAACATCAACTGATTTCGTGTTTTTAAAATGACGGTGTAAGGATATTATGATCAGAACTCACATGCTTTGCAACAGTGGAAAACTTTGACCATATATTATTAACCGCTTTTAAACAAGGTTGACCCGACTAACCTGTTTATTTGCACTCGCCCAAAAACATTAAAATTATTAAGGACCATCGTCTCGAACAAAAATTCAGCCACGGCAAGAGATTCTTTTACCCACACCCGACAACCCGTTTGGTGCTGTTCGCGACTACCGTTCTTGAAGAATGCTCCGATAATAGAAAGTATGTATATGGACTCTTGTCTAAACCCCCGATCCCCTTCATCGAATCCATCGTAACTTATGTTCCTGATAAAAAGTTAAGAAGCCAAATTATCATTCAATATTTGTCAATACACTCACATCAGAGCGTTGTTCCAAATCTATTCAAGGATGTTATAGGCCTTCCAAATGTAAGGACAGCAGCACAATTGGTTGATGCCCCACATTGGATATTGATTTCAGTGACTTGATATTCAACTACTGTTTAGCCTTCATTTAATAATAATGATAATAATAATAATAATAATATATATTCTTGGATATCCAAGGCATGCAATACATGATCAGTTTATCTTTGTAACTGAATTGTATTCGAATCGGACGGGGAATCTTCATTTGCAACTCGAAATTCAGTTTCATCTAAGAAATGAATTAGGTTTCATATTTGATACATTTTCAAAAGCAATAAATGAAATGTTATTTCTATTAGATAGTGAAATTTTTTCTCACCTAATATATATTCATTTCCCTTATTGAACGGAATAAATGTTTAAAAATCCCGCTCACTTCGTTCACTTGCACTGTACTATTTTCTTTAGCTGTTCAAATTTTGATAAACTGATCATGTATTGCATGCCTTGGATGTCCAAGAATATATATATTATTAATAAACGTTTGGCATATTTTAGCAATAATCTGGACAATGTATTTTCTAAATTACTTTTGATATTTTTCAGTGGGTTTCATGGTGCATAATATGATTGGCCAAGACGATACGGCTTGATGTTGTGGCTACAAACGTTTTTATAAAATTACAAAAATCCTGATGAAAACATTCGCAAACAAATACGCACATTTCATTATTGCCTATATTTATTTATGTTTCAAGTTTCATCACGGATAAATACGCAAATGAATTTTTTTTGTTTCCTTATAATTATTTGGGGCGAATGTTATCGGGTGTTGTAATCTTTGTTCATATGCATCTGAGTGACTCAACACTCACTAATTTCTGATCAAACTGGCTCTAACACAAATATTCACAACAGTTTACTGTGGAAAGTTATTCTTATTAGAACAATGGAGAATTTAGGCTTTAGTGAAGAACTTTACAATAAGGTTTTTCGAAAAGCACCCTTGATTTGAATATTCAAATCAAAGCTTTCTATCTTTCATATGATGAAACCTCACGGTGCGATAACTAGAATTTCATATGAAGAAGTGATATTAGAATTTTCTTTTGAATTCAACCCCATTGTTTCAATAGAATTGATGGCGGACGCCAGTTAAATGGCTTAAGGTTTCTGGGAGGCAAGCAAGCTTCATCCTTTTATTTTTGTGACGGTTCTCTCTGTGATATGATATGATATAAGCTGGCGTACTTTGATCGCCGTCAGCCATGGATTCACATGGAAAGTGTATGCCTATCCCATGCTTGACAAAATGTCGAACGTAGAATGTTCTATTTGGCATTCTTAATTGATCCGCAGAATGTCCAAGCTCATAACTTGATCGAATTTCATCAGTAGATTACAAAATCTTTTATTTCTATTTTCGCAATTTCTCTTAACCAGTCTATATAATATCCTATGATAAACATCTAATTCAATAATGAATAACTCACCTTGAACCAAAAGTATCGTGGGCCTGATTTCTCCGGCAATATGCTGCTGACAAACTAATTAACTAAAGTGTACGCAGAAAGCCAGACGGATGGCCTCCAGACAACATTACCACCCCGCAACTGTTGTTGTTTACGAGTATCAAATTTCAAAGTTCAAACAACTCGGTGCAGTAGAGTAGTGAGAAGAGTTGCTAGCCGCGATTGAGCTGTGGGGAACTCGGTGATGGGTTTGAATGTGATTGATCTGTCAGGTCACATCGGTGAACACTTGCACTGAGACAAGAATTAATCGACGTCACTAATACGAGTAAACAGTGAAACCCGACAGAAGGCCCCAGAGACTGGTATCGTTTTTGTCGATCGTTCTGATTGGATCCGTCCAAGTATGTCATCGGTTTATTCTGCGGATTCCCATTGGTTAACCACACGTCAGCATTGCGTCTTGTGAGTCGCGGTGCAATGATCGTTTGACTAACAGACGCGTTATCCCGCATTTGGTTTTCTCGCCCTTCCCTTGATCACTGACGAAGAAAACTGGCTCACGATACGTTCGGTTGGCTAAATTGATCAAGGTGAGTTATTCATTGTTACTTTGGATGCGTTATCATAAGATATTATATGGATTGATATCGCTGATATAAACTTGAGTGTTAGCGTCACGATTGGGGGTTATTCTCCTCATTCGTGTTGCTTCCATTAGTCTCGGATTTTCATTATGATACCAAGCATTCTATGGTGCTTGGTATTGAGTGGCATGGACTTTCTTTGATTTACATGTGTTAAACTGATTATGATTTCAACATTTCATGAATGGTGATTTTAGTAAACGTCTTACATATATTTGCATTATTGAAATAATCGCTTGGTTTTAGTAAACAGGATTTGTGTGAGCAGTTATGTTGCTATCCAAACATTCATATTCTCTGAATCCCATGATCATATTTATTAGCTAATGTTGGTAACCGTCTGATTTTGGCAGAGTAAATTGGCGTTTATTCTTCATGGGCGGAAGCCTTGTTATTCATCCTGGACATAAATTCAATCGCTTCGATGAAACTATCAATCTCACTTATTCTGTTCAATGCTAGAAAGAAACAGTGACAACAAAACTGTCGGGGGCCGAAACAAAACGTCATTGTGCGTCGTGATTGCGTTATCGAGAATAGAGTTATATGTTAACTTCGTAAGATTGCAATAGTCGTCGTTATGGCTCATTCACTAGAGTAGATTCTTGTTGTGACAGGCAACGCTGATGATGTGGTGTCTGTGAGTGTCATTGGGTCGATATTGAATTGGTTTTAGGTGCCTACGCTGGTAGAATGTTCGAGACCTGAATAAAAATATAATATTGTGCTCGGTATTGTGTGATTGTATGCAAAGGGTTTATGTTTGAGGTTTACTAAATACCTTTCAAGCGCATTACAGAAATTAAAGAAAGAAATAGCGCTAGTGTGGGTTTTACGGTATCTAAACATCGCTAAAAGTGCCGGAACTAGTCCTAAACATGTTTCCAACTTAATGCGGTTGTCTCCTTACTTGTCTGCAAGCACGAACATTAAGCTGTCCTTTGCTTATCGGTTTTCATCAAACGAGCTAACCTACTCGAAGTTGTATCGCTAATCATTAGACACGGCAATCCTAGTAGCCTGAAGGTCAGTCCCATTGCCAGCCAGCCAGCCTTTGTGGTCGGTGGCCCGAGCGATGCAATCACATGATCGCACGCACCAATCAGATGACGCCAGCACGTGCGCACTTCAATCGATAATCCCCTCGATTTGAACGGGTGATGCGTGGACCGGGAATCGATGGCCCGCCCGGTGGCTTGGGGTGCGAAATGGTTTGAAAGTCACGCGATGTTTGAGTGGCTAGCTAACTGAACGAGATTGGATTGAATTGCTAATCTGAAATTGCATCAGAATTGGGCTCTCGCGTAAATGGTTGTGAAAATGATCGTTGAAAAATAACCGCTGATTGATTGGCACCAAATATTTGCTGATTTGGTTGTTTCGTAATTATTCACAGATATGCAACTGGAATCCTATTAATTGTGTGTGTACATTGTATAATAGTCTGCTTTATACAGCTAATTGTTCAAAAGGTTTTTTCATATAAATAAATAAATGAAAATTATCCATTTTGCACGATAGTAAATGCTTGACGAGCAGAGTTGTAGTGTGCATAGATTTAGTAACGAGACAATCCATGGAAGCTTCAAATATGCGACTTGATCGCTACACATTATACATCTTCAAAGAATATTCCATCGTAAAATCGAATTTGTCATTGGTTATCAGAAACGAATGAACCTGGAAATAATGCAACGTTTGAGTTTATACCGCTTGTTCCATGAACTAATTTAAACAACTATGCCCAGCGTTAACCATCTGATTACAGCCATTCAAAATATATATTTTATTTCCCATCCATTGGCTTTCTTAACCTAAGGTATTAAATTGGACATGGCCATGTTTTATAATGCAATCAAATGCGATAAAAATGTGTTGTGTTGAGATGAGTGGAATGTTGCTCTCTTAGGTGATTGTGCATCATGGAAAACGTTCCATTAGTGGAGTTGCATGGAATTTAGTGAGCTTTTTAAACTATCATGTAGCTTGTGACTCATAAATATTTCTGAATGACATTGTGCGTTGACTAGCCGCTGATGCTCTGCGAGATAGACCAATTAATTCCACGTAGATCCCCTCTCACTACATGTGGTCGAGCGTTTGGTTTCATTCGCCCCCTCTATTCTGCTAGACTGTACAAGGTGCGCACTTTCGTCCAAACAGATTGCGAGTTTGCGCGAAATCGTCACCCCCTCACTCGCTTGAATCTCAGCCCGCGAGATTACAGTGTATGCTTCGGTTGAATCTGATCTTACTGTCTCTACGGTCTCTGGAGTGTAATTTCGGGGGATGCGAGCAACACAATACATTAAACTAGAAGAATTTGGCTTTATTTTAACATACGAATTTCTAGCTATTGTAATAATTTCACCACCCAGATTATCAGCCTTAAATCGGTGACGGCCAATTGACACTGGTTTACATATCTGTCTCATAATTAAAACGTTACATGAATGCGTTGACATGTTAAGTAGGTGAGACAATTGCACAGTGCATAGGCAGCGTGATGTGTAACCCAGACTTGTATGTTTGGGGGGAGGGGGAGAAATGCAGACAGTCTATGTGGAATGGATGTCATTCAGCGTAACGAGACATGCGATTACATTGAACAAGAGGAGATAATGAGGTGTCATTAAATGTAACGAGACAAGTAAAATGTCACTGTCATGGGTGAATGTAATAATTTCACCTCACAGATTATCAGCAGAAAATTGGTGACGGCCCATTGACACTGGTTTACATATCTGTATCATAATTAAAACGTTACATGAATGCGTTGACATGTTAAGTAGGTCAGACAATTGCACAGTGCATAGACAGCGTGATGTGTAACCCAGACTTGTAAGTACTTAGGGGGAGAGAAATGCAGACAGTCTATGTGGAATGGAGGTCATTCAATGTAACGAGACAAATGCGATTACATTGAACAAGAGGAGATAATGAGGTGTCATTAAATGTAGCGAAACAAGTAAAATGTCGCTGTCATGGGTGAATGTAATAATTTCACCTCACAGATGATCAGCAGTAGATTGGTGACGGCCAATTGACACTGGTTTACATATCTGTATCATAAGAAAACGTTACATGAATGCGTTGACATGTTAAGTAGGTCAGACAGTGCATGGGCAGGGTGAAGTGTAACCCAGACCTGTAAGCAGTTTGGGGGGAGAAATGCAGACAGTCTATGTGGAATGGGGGTCATTCAATGTAACGAGACAAATGCGATTACATTGAACAAGAGGAGATAATGAGGTGTCATTAAATGTAGTAAGTAAGCGACAAGTAAAATGTCGCTGTCATGGGTGAATGTGCCACACCCAATACAATCAAACTCCCCTTCATGTGAGAAATGATTCGAATTCTTATAGAATTATTACCATCATATGGATATTGTCAAGCCTGTTGCTTTCTGTACCACTTATCAACTGATTCAAGGCTCGCTGAATCTGATCTTACCGTCTCCATATATAGAGATAGATAGATAGATAGATAGATAGATAGATAGATAGATAGATAGATAGATAGATAGATAGATAGATAGATAGATAGAAGATAGATAGATAGATAGATAGATAGATAGATAGATAGATAGATAGATAGATAGATAGATAGATAGATAGATAGATAGATAGATAGATAGATAGATAGATAGATAGATAGATAGATAGATAGATAGATAGATAGATAGATAGATAGATATTAGATAGATAGATAGATAGATAGATAGATAAATAGATAGATAGATAGATAGATAGATAGATAGGTAGATAGATAGATAGATAGATAGATAGATAGATAGATAAATAGATAGATAAATAAGTAGATAGATATTGCAAATAATTCGTATCATTTCTTTGTAGTGCTGACATACCACACATTAGCCTATGAATCAGTTTACGCATCTTAAAAAAAAAATCACCTTGTTAATCATCATTTGAACATTTGAAATTACCCTGAGAGGGCCAGACGGATGGCAACGAGACAACATTACCCCCCGCAAAGTGCAAACAACTCGACCCCCGGACAGTGGTGATAAGTATTACTACCCGGGGTTTAAGCAATGGGAAACTCGGTGATGGGATAGAATGTGATTGCGTTGTCAGGTCACATTGGTGCACTCTGGCACGGAGACAAGAATTAATCGGCGCCCCACATTCGAGTAAACATTAAAACCCGACAGAAGGCCCCAGAGACTGGAATCGTTATTGTCGATCGTTCTGATTGCATGCGTCCAAGTATGTCATCGGTATATTCTCGGGATTCCCATTGGTTAACTGCACGTAAGCCTCGCGTCTTGTGAGCCGCGGTGCTATGATCGTTTGACTAACAGACGCGTTATCCCGCATTAGGTTCCTCGCCCTTCACTTGCTCGCTGACGAAGAAAACTGGTTCGCGATGCGTTCGGTTCACTAAATTGATCAAGGTGAGTTATTTCCTGGTAATAGGATATTATATGGACTGTTATCTCTGATTTACACTTGAGTGTTAGGGTCACGCATAAATGATATTCTCATTGCTTGCATTAGTCTTGAATTTTGATTACGGTACCGAGCATTCTTCGGTGCTTGGAATTTAGTGGCATGGACTTTCTTTGATTTACAAGTGTGAAACTGATTATGATTTCACCATTTCCTAAATGGTGATTTTATTAAACGACTCATACATACTTGCATTATTAAAACACTAGCGTATAGTTTATGTAATCACTTAGATTCCAGCACACAGGATTTGTGTGAGCAGTTATGTTGCTATCCAAACATTCATATTCTCCTTTGAATCCCATGATCATATTTATTAGCTAATGTTGGTAACCGTCTGATTTGGGCAGAGCTTTATTTTTCATGGGTGGGAGCCTTGCTATTAATCCTGGATATAAATTCAATCGCTTCGATAAAATTATCAATCTCACTTATTCTGTTAAATGCTAGAAATAAACATTGGTATAATATTCCATGCAGTGACAACACCAGTGTCGGTGGCCGAAACTAAATGTCATTGCGTTTGGTTATTGTGTTATCGTCGTTGTGATGACTATCATTCACTAGAGTAGATTCAGGCAACGCTGATAGCATCACCTTAGTGTTTGCGAGTCATTGGGTCGATATTGCATTGGTTTATGGTGCCTACGCTGGTAAAATGTTCGAGACCTTAATAAAAATATAATATGGTGCTTGGTATTGTGCGATTGTATGCAAAGGGTTTATACTTAACGTTTACTTAACACCTCTCAAGTGCATGACAGAAATTAAAGAAAGCAATAACACTAGTGTGGGTTTTGCGGTATCTAAACATCGCTAAAAGTGCCGGGTCTAGTCTCAAACATGTTCCCATCTTATCGTGGTTGTCTCGTTACTGGTCTGCAAGCACAATCATTAAGCTGTCTTTTAGTTATTGGTTTTCATCAAACCAGATTCACTACTCTCAGTTGCATCGCTAATCATTACACACGGCAATCCTAGTGGCCTCAAGGTCAGTCCCACTGCCTTGCTTGATAGCCAGCCAGCCTTTGTGGTCGGTGGCCCGTGCGATGCAATCACATGATCGCACGCACCAATCAGATGGCGCCAGCACGTGCGCACCTCAATCGATAATCCCCTCGATTTGAATGGGTGATGCGTGGACCGGGGATCGATGGCCCGCCCGGTGGCTTGGGGTGCGAAATGGTTTGAAAGTCAAGCGATGTTTGAGTGGCCAAAATTGCACTGAAATGCTAATGTGAAATTGCATCAGAATTAGGCTTTCGCGTAAATGATTGTTGAATAATAACCGATGATTGATTGGCACCAAATATTTGCTGATTTGGTTGTTTCCTAATTGTTCACAACTATGCAACTGAAATCCTATTAATTGTGTGCGTGTACATTGTATAATTGTCTGCTTAATACAGCTAATTGTTCAAAAGGTTTTTTCATTAAAAATGTATGTGAATTATCCATTGTGCACGATAGTAAATGTTTGACGAGCAGACTTTTAGTGTGCATAGATTAAGTAACGAGACAATCTATGGAAGCTTCAAATATGTGACTTCATCGCTACAAAGTATACATCTTCAAAGAATATACCACCGTGAGATCGAATTTGTCATTGGTTATCAGAAACGAATGAACCTGGAAATGATGCAACGTTTGAGTTTATACCGCTTGTTCCATGAAATAATTTAAACAACTATGCCCAGCGTTAACCATCTGACTGTACCCATTCAAAATATATATTTTATATCCCATCCATTGGCTTTCTTAACATAAGGCAGTAAATTGGACATGGTCATGTTTTATAGTGCAATCAAATGCGATAAAATGTGTTGTGTTGAGACGAGTGGAATGTTGCTCTCTTAGGTGATTGTGCATCATGGAAAACGTTCCATTAGTGAAGCTGCATGGAATTCAGTGAGCTTTTTGAACTATCATGTAGCGTGTGACTCATAAATATTTCTGAATGACATTGCGCGTTAAATAACCGCTCATGCTCTGTGAGATGGACCAATAATTTCCACGTAGCTCCCCTCTCACTACATGCGTTTAGTTTCATTCGCCCCTTGTAGTCTGCTAGCCTGTACAAGTGCGCACTTTCGTCCAATCAATTGCGAGTTTGCGCGAAATCGTCACCCCCTCCCTCGCTTGAATCGAAAGACAGTCTCAGCCCGCGAGATTACAGTGTATGCTTCGGTTGAATCTGTCTCCACTGTCTCTGGAGTGTAATTTCGGGGGATTTGAGCAACACAATACATTTAGCTTTATTTTAACATACGAATTTCTAGCTATTGTAATAATTTCACCACACAGATTATCAGCCTTAAATCGGTGACGGCCAATTGACACTGGTTAACATATCTGTATCATAATTAAAACGTTACATGAATGCGTTGACATGTTAAGTAGGTCAGACAATTGCACAGTGCATAGGCAGCGTGATGTGTTACCCAGACTTGTAAGTAATTTGGGGGAGAGAAATGCAGACAGTCTATGTGACGTTACATGAATGCGTTGACATGTTAATTAGGTCAGACAATTGCACAGTGCATATGTAGCGTGACGTGTAACCCAGACTTGTAATTTGGGGAGAGAAATGTAGACAGTCTATGTGTAATGAAGGTCATTCAATGTAACGAGACAAATGCGATGACATTGAACAAGAGGAGATAATGAGGTGTCATTAGATGTAGCGAGACAAGTAAAATGTCGCTGTCATGGGTGAATGTGCCACACCAAATACGATCAAACTCCCTTTCTAACATCATATGAGAAATTATTCGAATTCTTATTGAATAATTACCATCATATGGATATTGTCGAGATTGTTGCTTAGTGTTGCTTAGATAGATGGATAGATGGATGGATAGATGGATGGATGGATAGATAGATAGAGAGATAGATACATTGATAGATAGATAGATAGATAGATAGATAGATAGATAGATAGATAGATAGATAGTTAGATAGATAGATAGATGGATAAATGGATGGATGGATGGATGGATGGATGGATAGATGGATGGATAGATAGATGGATGGATGGATAGATGGATAGATAGATGGATGGATAGATAGATGGATGGATAGATGGATAAATAGATAGATGGATGGATATATGGATGGATAGATGGATGGATAAATAGATGGAGGGATAGATGGATAGATAGATAGATAAAATATGTTTAATAGAAATATGACTAGTATCTTGGTAATTAAAATGCTATTAAATATTGAATATTGCATTGTGAATAGTGTGCACGGTAAAACATAATCTGCCGGTGATCTTAAACGCGAATGACACAAGGGCAATTCACTACATTATTTACTGCACCTAAACATTTACTATATATCCTCAATTTGATAAAACTAATTAACTAAGGTGCACGGAGAAAGCCAGACGGATGGAAACCAGACAACATTACCCCCAGCAAATGTTGTTGTTAACGCGTATCAAAGTTCAAACAACTCGACCCCCGTCGAGTAGTGAGAAATTGCTACCCGGGGTAAAGCTGTGGGAAACTTGTCAGGCCACTTCTGTGAACCCTGGCACGGAGACAAGAATGAATCGACGCCCCACATTCGAGTAAACATTGACACTCGACAGAAGGCCCCGGAGACTGGTATCGTTATTGTCGTTAATTCTGATTGGATGCGTCCACGTATGTCGTAAGTCTATTCTGTGGATTCCCATTGGTTAACTGCACGTTAGCATTGCGTCTTATAACCCACGAGTGACGCGTTATCCCGCATTAGGTTCCCTGCCGTTCAGCTGCACACTGCCGGGGAAAATAGGCTCATGATACTTTTGGTTCAAGGTGAGTTATTCATTATTGAATTGGATACTTCTTATTAGGATATTATATGGACTGTTGTGAATAATATCTGATATACAATTTAGCGTTATGTCATGCATAGGTGTTATTCTCCTCATTGTTGTTGCTTGCTTTAAACTCGTATTTTCATTATGATACGACACATTCTATGGTGCTTGGTTTTGAGGGGCATGGACATTCTTTGATTTACAAGTGTGTAACTGATTATGATTTTAATAAACGACTCATACATACTTGCATGATTAAAACACTAGCGTATAGTTTATGTAATCGCTTAGATTTAGTACACAGGATTTGTGTGAGCAGTTATGTTGCTAGACCATGATCATATTTATTAGCTAATGTTATAAAAATTGGCGTTTATTATTCATGGTTGGGAGCCTTGTTATTATTACTGGACATAAATTCAATCGCTTGAATGAATCTTTCAATCTCACTTATTCTGTTCAGTGCTAGAAAGAAACATTGGTATAATATTCGATGCAGTTATCGAGAATTGTGTGATATGTGAGCTTTGCAAGATTGCAATCGTCGTTGTGATGGCTATCAAAGGATTGTTTCATTTCAGTGAATTCTCGCTAGAACAGGCAACGCTGATAGCACAGGTGGATGGCCAGTGGTAATCCTAAGACTACTAGCAGAAATAGATGACCAGTGTCAGTCCAATCTCCGGCTTGCCATTGGTTAACTGCACGTTAGCATAGCGTCTTATAAGCCACGCTTGACTAACCGACCCGTCATTCCGCATTAGGTTCCTCTCCCATCAACTGCTCGCTGCCGGAGAAAACAGGCTCATGACAAGTTCGGTTCGCTAAATTTTTTCGAGGTGAGTTATTCATTGTTCAATTAGATGCCATTTCAATGAATATTATATGAACTGTTTTGTTAATAATCTCTGATATACACTTGAGTGTTGATGTCATGCATAGGTGTTATTCTCCTGGCTTGTATTAGTTTTTGATGTTGTTTATGATACCCAGCATTGTATGGTGCATGGCATTGAGTGGCATGGACTTTCTTTGATTTACAATTGTTAAACTGACCATGATTTAACCATTTCAAGATGATTTTAATAAACGACTTACATATACTTGCATTATTAAATCTAGTGTGTGATTTATGTAATCGCTTAGATTCTAGTACAATGAATATCTGTGCGCAGTTATAGTGCTATTCAAACATTCATTTTCCAGTTTTGATGCCATCATCTTATTTATTGTCTGATGTAAATAACCGTCTGATTTTGGCAAAGTACAGTGGCGTTTATTATTTTATAATAATGGGATGCTTGTTATTAATTCCGATTATATATACAATCACTGCGATAAAAATCTCCATCTTACTTTATTCGTTCGTGTAAGGTTTTATTGACTACCGCTATAGAGTCAGCGTATTTCAGGA
>JACCGJ010013146.1:0-14743 GCA_013407085.1 Atriophallophorus winterbourni
GACGGCAAACAGCTGGCAACCGGTAGTCGCATGTAAGTGATGGGGATGTTAGTATCAGAAAATACATTAAATTTTAATTATTTCACAATATTTTATTTTAACGCTCGTTTTAATGGAACGTGATTTATTTATATAAACATAGAAGCTGCGATAAAACTGTGAACAAACACCGAAGTTTACGTCACATATAATGAGCGCGATGTGCATCATCTTTCAATCTCAGTTTATCGGGTGAAAAACCATGGGTGAAATTATCCAAATCATTTTGTACTCAAATCGCAGTTTCGGTGTATCTTACAGAGAATTATTATTTGGAAACGAAACAATATTCTTCAAAACTTACCCCTTGATCGTGATATGCAAATGAATTTTGCCAATGTAAAAGGAAGATTAACGAAAGAACAACAAATCCCATATTTGCCGACATTCTTTTTTGTCGAGGAACTTGATTAATTTTGTGAAAGCGTGACATATTGCATATATGCAAAGTTTTTAGCATCAACAGAAATTTGATTGGTCGGTTTTTTTTCAAAACTGAAGCGATTCCAATGATTAAATAATAATATTCTGAAGATAAATACGTGCTAATAAGTACCTGTTGAATGTCAAGATATGTAGTTTACAACAGTATATTTTATTAAATAAAATTTATATTGACAATTAGACAACCAGGTTTAAATCACAATAATATGCAACATAGAAGGCCATAACTTACCGAAATAATCAAAATGGGATATCGGTTAGTAATAAACAGGAGCCAGCTCGCGTTCGTGCAATTCTGTTCCGATTATGTGAATTCTACTTAGATAAGCTTTGTTCGGTTTTCCACCAATCTTCAAATACGGGTGGCTTGCACTTTTCTTTTACATTTTGTCTTCGTGACAGCTTCTGTCTGACAACGTTATTGACTGCCGATTATCCAGCCACATTTTATTTGGATGTTGTATGGTTCAAACCGTATTTTTGGTCATATACTAGTGTTCAATCTTTCACATCTTTTGAGGTCAACTGATGTTCTGTATGCAGCCAATGCATTTATTGGCAACGTTCTGTTAATTGGCAATATTGGGTTTAGTTACCTTTTTGTATCGAGTACATTAATCAGCGCTGCTTTACACTGAAGTTAAACCCTGGATACTGTTTTGCTACTACCGAGTGTTGGATTTCCATATACGTCACAATATTTTAAACACGAGTTTCCCATTTTTGATACGGTTCACGTAATCTTCGTCTACATTGCAACATTTCCTGACGTTACTCTGTTACTTGCGATATCAAAACTAATGGAGCGCTTGCTTGTTGAAGATCTAATGAAACATTTGGTAAATAATCAGCTACTTTCGAGAAAAAACGCACGCTTTTAGATGGAATTATTCCTTCTTTTGTAGTTTATTGATAACCCTGGATGATTAGATACAAGCGGTGAATAAAAAGCAGAAAATGCATGCCTGATACCTCAATATCTCCCAAGCATTTGATCGTGTTGACCATAGGCTAATAATGTGGAATCCACAAATGCGTGATAACACCGGAAAGTTGTTGAATTGTCTAAAAGACAATTTAAAAAACCGCACTATACAGGTACTTGTTGATGCTCCATCATCAAAAAAATTGCACCAACTAGCGGAGTTCTCTAGTGTTCACTTATTGGTCCGACCTTCTTTCTGGTTTATATCAATGAAGTACCGGAACTTGTTCGCTGTAACATATCGGTATTTGTGGGCAACATAAAGATATGGTGGTGCATCTGCAGCCCAGAAGACTGTTTGGTAGTTCAATGAACTTGTCACGCATCACAATTTGTCGTTCAAGAACAAACGGCCACTTAACTTCAAAAATTGCATGCTTATGTATGTGGGGAAGCCAATAGATTTCAGAAACCTGAAAGCATTATGCCCATGAAAAGTGCAGGGATGAAAAAGAGTTGGGTGTCCAGATATGCTCCTGCTTTAAAAACGTACTTGATATTAACTGGTGTTACACTTTGAGACATTTTAACTCAATATCTTCCCATGGATTATGAATACATACCCGAGACAAATCGTGAAATACGCAGTGAAGTCATAGTCTCCGTAGCTCACGAATGATAAATAATTAATGTAGCGAGTCTGTCACCGTTCAAAAATAATTTTTCTTTGCATCCGAAACAAGCCGTACGTAGAAAGGATAGTTCACCTGAATTTGTTCGACTTTCCCTATCGACGAATCAGAGGGGACCTCATCCTAATTTTGAAAATATTTCATACCCCAAGCCATCACTTACAGAGTTTATTCACGCGAAGGGATAAGCGGAATTATCGGACCAATGTTCATGCGTTGGTTGATTCCGATTCCCATCTGAACTGTAGAATATAATTTCATCAATTCCATGTCGGTTTTAATTCTATTCGTTTACCTTCTCACGTTACCCATTCAACAAACTTGCATGAGTTTAAAGCTGAATTAAACGAGCTTTTATTGTATGATTCGTTCCCCGACCTCTTATATACTGTTTTAGCTGATTGAAAAGATTGTATTTTACACACATTTTAATTTTCACCATCATATGGTAATTGTTAAGCTAGATATTTTAAGACCATTAAGCAGCTTGAATAATTTTGAATTACGGATCGTAGATTAACACTACCAGGTATTATCTTCGGAGTTGCAAGGGTTGCTTTGGTAGGTTATCAGAATATATATCAGCTCAGTTTTCTCGGTTTTCAATCTCAGAACGGTCTGCGCTGCATCTTCTGTAAGTATACACATGTAAAAGTATATTATGACACAATTCTTGTTCGATAGTTTGGGAAATGATTTCTTTCTATAGCTTAGGATCTCCTCAACCACAAATGGTACGCGAAAATCACTGTGACATCAACTTCGTTGCCAGGTATCTTTTGTAATCGAGAGCAAGCTTACCACGAGTGTTGCATAAAGCTGCATGATAATTTATGCACCATGATTCTCTCCGTTCATTTGTATAATAGAACAATATTACACGATGAGTCATGCGTTTTCGCCATCAGCTATGTGTGATAGAATTACCATCATTACCATCTAAAATGATGTTTGATTTGTTTCTATGGATGATTTTCTCCAGAACTATTAATCAGGCTTCTCGGATAGGCAGGATCGAAAATCTGATCGGTTAATTGAGAGCTGGGCGTTCTAGATTATGCTCATGTTTGGCGCCATTTTATAATCGTGAAGGTTAGCAAATTTCCAACATTCCGCATAATTTCATTTCGCATCTTCAGTTGCATGACACGGTTGCAATCTTGTCTTGATCTAATAACTTTATAGTGATTTATTACCCTTGATCGACACAAAATACGGAGCAAGGGAGCATTGTTTACGCACTGCTTATTAGAGTTGTATGGCTTTTAAATTTTATCCAGCAATGTATTTTAATATTATGATAGGATAAGGTCCCTCAATTACCGTAAACCGACTATTGCTTTCACCACAAGTAAGTAATATTTGTCCAACCTGGAATAATTCAGAAATAATACTACACTCGATAAAGTACGCAAGCTCTTATTTTACTTTTTTCATTTTGCTCCTTGCCGCTAGGCCATAGCTGAACTCTCAATTCACCCTCTTGTATCTTACCTCATTTTTATACTTCTCTCTTGCAAATTTTTTCTCCAAATCTTTTGAAAGACGTTTTATTAAGTTTATTTCTCGCGCAAGTTCAATCGCATACGAACACGTTTTGGAATGTATTATGAGCACCACATTCATCTTGCGATAGACTTATTAACAATATTTTATGTGAGTATTCCGTGGCAAACCGGGCCCAACTTGCCCAATCTCAATCTTTATCTACAGACCGATCAAAATATATTATATTGCTATGTCGAACATCACTATATACGCAGGCTGTGTTAATGTTTCGCCTCAAGATACGTCTGTCAAAAGCTGTGGTCATTGACGAATTGAGAAAACATTTATCTCGTTCATATGTTGTAATTTTGTACTGCGTGTCTTTATTTTTCATTGTCTTAAACATTAAAGTAGACCTGGAATTTCGGACAATTTTAAATAAAGATTTTAGTAGGAATTTAGCACATTAGAGAATAGGCACTCACTTGAAAATTGAAATTTATCTTCACTTAAAGACTAAGCTAAGTCTTCGTTTCTAATGAAACTTTGCACTGAATAATATAAGTTTCTTTACACTTGTTTACCAGGGTTATCTTCAATTTTCTACCATTTTGCTATTTTGATTGTTCAATCCTGTTAAATTTCATTCATTTAACCACCATTTAAATACGGAACAATCCAAATATTCCAACGGAACATGCTGTGACGATCAATTGCAAGTGGTTGCTGGCGTTTTGTGAATCGAATCAAGCATTTATCGCATCCATCTGTTTCTCTCACGCCAATTTTAATTGCTTAAAGTCGAATTCTCTCACAGGGAACTCTCGACCTGCATTGATCTATTTGTTGCAGATTGAGAGTAGTTCATCTTTAATTAGGATCATTTAAGTATGTGAGGACACGCCTAAAACTGTGTCGCTTTCCTTTATTTCTCTTCTCTTCGGATGCGATTAAAAAGGGGAAGGAAGTAGCTTTTCCAGACGATATTCTAGCTTTTAGCCTCAAATAAATATATTATGATAAAAGGGTATATCATTAATCAAAAATATAAACAAAAATAACTCACCATATATTAAAGAATATTACATGGAAATTTAAGTTGTAATAGATAATTTTGTTGTGATTGTTATGTATTAGCAGCTTTGATACTAAAATTCGATCAAATCGTAAGTAGTTTCAATGTGAGTAAAAACATCACAAAACTGGTCGTGGTGTGTGAGATGGAAATTCATGCAAATGAGATTTTGTGTTTATGATCATAGGTTAAATATCAATCTACATGAATATTGTCAAGTTATTGAACAGGTTGGTCGTACAAACCTTATCCAACAGTGACATACTAGCGCAACTTGTTTACAATTATTCCACTATTTCAAGCGCATGTGGATTCTGAATCTACTGTCTCTAGCTGATGAGTGCAAACAGCACGAAACCGGTCGTGATGTGTTTGTGTGATGGCAAAGAATGCAAATGAGCTTTCTTGTTCATGGGTTCAAACCCTGTCTATATAAGTGTTGGCTCATGTGATTGGGCAGGTTGGTCGTACCAAACTTATCCAACAGTGCCTACAGGCGCAAATTGTTTGCCATTCTTCCACTGTCTCAAGCGCATGCGGATCCTGTTCATAATTTCCCTTCCTGATGAGTGCAAACAGCATAAAACCGTTCGTGGGGGTGTGTGATGGAAATGCATACTAATGAGTAATTTTCTTTTCAACATGTTTTATAATTTGTCTCCATAAGTGTTTTAATTTTCGCATGCAAACAAAGACCGTTTCAAGAATAATCTTGTTCTATAGTTAATAATAATTAGCTATTTATTGAAATGAATATTTTATGAAGCATCTGGCATCGATCAATAGGCTGAGTTGTTTACTTTCGTGAAAGGTGCAAAGATTTTTGGGATTTGCATTTTGAAGTAATCCTTGTGTAAATGTCTGATTTTTCGTGAACAAATAAGCAAAACCATTAAAGCAGATTATCAAACGAGAAATTTTGAAACGAGTATTTCATTAAATATAAACATATTTTGAGTATGCGATTCGACGGTTCTTTCCAGTAAAATATCTTTTTAAATAACAGTATGTCTCAAAACATTTAAGTTGTTATTGATATCATCGCTGTTAGATTTAAACTTCAGGTGCAAAATATGCTCAGGCGAAAACATGCTCCAAATCTAGCATACTTACAAGTTATGTTTAAAAATATAGGGTCTTCAGCTACGAAAGATGGGATTTTGCAAAATTTCTTACGTTGCAAAGAGCATTCGATTGCGTTAGAAGAACTTTTTGATGCAAAATATCCAACCAAACTGCTTGCAGCCAGTGGATATTATCCATGCGGCGTGTATTCATAACCAAATTCCAAAGAACTCACTTCAAAACGATTACTGTTTTTGAGGTATCGGATTATGACGCGCAATCGTTGACAGCCTACAACTGAGCTGATTTTATTACTAGTAATTGTCTTAAGAGGAATGGCTTACTGTAGAAAGGGACGTAGCATTTAGGTCGGGTCAGCGTTATCCACGCCAACCACGGAGGCCACTTGTCGACCGTGTCTCAATTCACAAGGAACTGCTTATTGAACAATTACGGTCAAATTTATCTCGTTAATATCATGGGTATGTTTTCTGTGAATATTTTGGCTTTTTATGTGTAGTAGAAATCGTTGTTTTTGATGTTAAAACTAGCCTAAAGCCGAAATTTAGAACATTTTCCATTAAAGCCTTGACCTTCTTCTTATAACCATCCACCCACGAATCCTAGTATAGTGAATGAGATGTCAACGTGTTTCGGACAGAACGTTTATTACATTAATTTTTAATCTTACGGCAGGTTATTTATATAAGATCCGTTTGCCCACACCACGTGACGCTTGCACCTGCTGCGGATTATCGGCCGACTTTTGGTTCATTATTCATTAATTATGCAAAAATCTCAGGTCACCACTCCATGGATGGTAGGTGGTCAACATCCGGCCTTTAATCACCACTTTTCGAGTCATCATGTGATTTTTGGCCATTCGGTTCACTCTTTGCTCTTGTCGCACCCGGGCGGGCGGCTCGACAGACATTGAAGAGCTGATAATGTGCGCCGAATATTACGGTCTCCGTTCCCTTCAATAGGACATAAGTGAACTCAAACTGGCGAAGCTGTTCATTTAGGCACATGACATTATGAGTATTTCTTGTTATCGCAACTATATCTGCAACGTGCCAGCTGTTACTTCGATCTAATTTGTCAGTTGATTTAGTTTATTTCAACCATGATGTTAATGATATTGAGCGAAAAATTGTTAGGGCTTTCAGATGAATTTTATTTTTCCATATGAGATCTTTGTTTCGAAAGGCTGATCAATGTGTCGGCATCCGGATTTCGGTAAACTTACATTAATACCTTATTAAAAAGGTGTTTCGTTTTTCTAATGATTGGGTACTTTTTCAATGCATCATCACCTTTATCGTATATTGATTTTGTGGTTATCCGAAATTTAAAATCTGAAAGTTGCTGACCCTTTTACTGGAGAACAACAATGTAACACTTCGTCAGAACGATTAGCCTTCGATTAATGAACGAAAATTAACGATCAGAATTTAATAAAAATTATTGAGTTTGAAGGCCCCTGTAGATGAGTCTATTCAATGAACCACGATGTTCAACTAAAGAAGTAGATTATAGTTAAGTTTCAAGATTTGAAACGCTAAAAATTGAAAAAGGCTTACATCCTCGGAAGTACAAAAACTAGGATGGACACATATTGGATTATTTAAAGTATATCAGAATTATACATTGTTTAAATCCGCAATAGGTGTTAGGGTATCGGGGTTTATCAAACTTGGTTATAAGCCTGTATTTGACTACTTTTCCGTACCAAGCCCATCAATATATTCACAGAGTTGATCACGATGGTCCCTAATGGAAACACTGGACTCGATTTTCGCTCTTATTTGAGCTTATCAACAGTGCATATCCTGTACTGACTTTGTTTGAAAACTGAACTGCCATGTCAACTAGCAAGAATTTATAAACCGGATCGTTTCATGATATCACCGACGCATGTGCGTACAACATATGAGTAAAACGTTTCAGAATTGTGTAATAATTTTCATTTTCATTTATCTTTACGCATTTTTTCATCGACTGGACAAATATAATCCATCAAGTACGTGGGATATTCGATCCCGAATAATTTCATTTTGTAAAAACTTAAAGAATATTTGAGGAAACAGAGAGGTAACAATATTTATAAAAATACGATCCTTGATTAATCGCAAATAATTCCGCATCAACGGATCGAAAGATTGATCATTCAAGCAAGTTCGAAGAAAACTTTGTTTGTCGCGTTTTTGCGCTTCGGTGTTCGGCTACATGTTTTTTGCACAAAACAAATTTAGAAAGACACAAAATAACGTGAACGTGAAACATGAAATTCAGAGGAAACATTTTCCGTTGCAAGAATATTCTCGGGGTGATTGACGAAAAATCGCGAAGATATCAAAATACGTTTCTTAAGTTATTAACTTTTGGCTTCATATCGATACATATTTAATGCCGGTTGATTGTCATCAACTGATGGTTGCTGCTGTTATCTCATGATTGCTTCTCGTAGTAAGAATTCCGCCTCAAACAAAATGAAACAAAAGGAACTGAACTTTTAGTGATCACTTTAACATCTTACACAGAAAAATTCATTTTCTTAACGAGAGTGTCTAAAACTAGTTCAATTACGTTAATATACCGTATTTTTTCGGACTATAAGGCGCACATAAAAACACTAATTTGTACGAAAAATCGGCAGTGAGCCTTATATTCCGGTGCGCCTTATGTATGAATAATGTATGTTCACACTGCGCTGAAAAATCTGTCAAAATGTTTTATTACGACTTTGGTAAGTGAAGATGTCACTCCCCTTGATTGTAGATGAATAATCACTGATGGTCGTGGAGTCGGCTTTCTATGCTGCCTAGACAGACTTGTTTTGGGGTCAGAGTCAAACAATCAACAACAGATCAACATGAAACTATTCAGCGATTAAAATGAAACTCTTTCACATACCGAAACCACTATTCCTGGTACGTACGGTGCTTAAACATCCGGTAATTAAAGACCCCAAAATGGCACATGTTAAGAGACATGCTTACAATGCGGATTTCAAACTCAAGGCCATCAGCCGCGCAATACAACATATGAATAGAGCAGCTGCGAAACAATTCAACATTAATGAATCAATTGTACGGAAGTGGAGGAAACAAGAAGATGACTTGCGTCAAGTAAAGAAGACGAAGAAGAGTTTCCGAGGGAAAAAGGCAAGATGGCCACAATTACAGGACACAATTGAGCAGTGGATTACTGAACAGAGAAGAGCAGGTAAAAGTGTCTCTACAATCTCCATTCGACTTAAGGCAACAGCGATGGCACGTGATATGAAGATAGGCGAATTTCAAGAAGGTCCTTCTTGGTGCTTCCGTTTTATGAAAAAGGCGTCATCTCTCCATCCGCACAAGAACTACCACTTCGCAGCAACTGCCAAAGGATTACAATGAAAGGATAGCAATCTTACGCACTTATTGCAAGGACAAAATCATAGAAAAGAAGATCCATTCCGACCACATCACAAACATGGATGAGGTCCCTCTCACCTTTGACATCCCCATGAACCGTACCGTAGAGAAAAAACAGGGACGTCTACTGTATCTATACGCACCACAGGGAATAGGAAATCTTCCTTCACTGTCGTTCTTGGTTGCCAGGCTAATGGTCAGAAACTACCACCCATGGCCATTTTTAAGAGGAAGACTTTGCCAAAAGAAACGTTTCCTGTTGGAATCATTGTTAAGGTCAATCCGAAAGGCTGGATGGACGAAGAGAAAATGAGCGAGTGGCTGAGAGAAGTTTATGTCAGGAGGCCGGATGGCTTTTTCCACACGTCTACGGCCTTATTGATCTACGACTCTATGCGCGCTCATCTCACTTAAACTGTCAAAAGTCAAGTGAAGAAAACCAATTCGGAGCTGGCCATAATTAATGGAGGATTGACCAAAGAACACCAACCGCTAGATATTAGAGTCAATAGGGCGTTCAAGGCTAAATTGCGAGCCGCATGGGAGCAATGGATGACAGAAGGTGAGCACACATTTACCAAGACAGGTAGGCAACGCCGGGCTAGTTACGCCACTGTCTGCCAATGAATCGCCGACGCCTGGACTAAAGTATCGGTCTCTACTGTTGTCCGAGCTTTCACTAAGGCTGGAATCATTGATGAACAGCCAAGCAACAGCAATGAGACTGAATCGGATGATGACGAGAAGGATCCGGGCGTGCTCGCTATCGCCCAACTGTTGAATTCTGACACCGAAGACGATGAATTTGATGGATTCGTAGAAGACGAATGATTGAAAAAGTTAGTGTACTTTTTTATGTAATATTGACAGTTATTGTTCATGATTTGAATAAAGTCTGACCTATCCGACTATTTTTGTCTTATATATGAAAACAGATCGTTCACTGATACTACGTCTTATAACCCGGTGCGCCGTATAGTTCGAAAAATACGGTACTAAATAATTTTACAACACAGCAGGGATTTAAAGGCGTTAGAATCACTACTCATTTTTATTTACCCAAAGCATATTGTTGCAAAAACTGGATATGTTTCTAGGTCTTAAAAAAGTGTTTTCCGAATACTGCCGATTGTCCTCTCTTTGTTGTTCTATCTTTGTCTCATACTAAGCAGACTGTCCGCAAAACAACTAATGTTGAGGCTTTAAGAAGACAACGCATATCGAAAGCTGAGCGCAAGAGTCCACTAGTTAAAGTTAGCGTATAATATCCTGACAAATACAGACCCGGAACTATCTCCCTTCCCGAAAATCGTTGCAAACAGGAAAGCAACTTGCCTTGCATGTGTGATTGCTCATGTTTTCAAGAATGACCTCTGATTCCAGAGCTGAGTCGTTTACGCTTTGAAACAAGCTAGTGGGGCTTACCTCGTTGGATTTTACAAAGAGATCAATGAATTTACTCAGTCAATGGTACCTTATCAAGGTATTTGCGTATAGTAGTCTTACAAGTTACCTATGCACACCTCTGGTTCCAAATGATGATGGAATCAACGTACATATAGTTAAAGTCTGAATTATTTGTCTCTTGATTAAGAAGCACCCTCATTCTGCATTGAAACATCATGGTTCGGTGTAAGAACTTTATGTGAAAAAGGATTCCAATTACATTTGTTTAAATAATTCTCAAACGTCCAGTGAAAGAAAACTTTTCTATCGCCGCCTGATGACGTCATGATGAGACATATTTTAAACACTAAGATTACCAATGAGTACTAACAGCTTTCTTCCGGCCTTTTTTAGAAGCACATCACTAAAAAGTCCAAAATTGTTGTCAAAATTAATCTGTTGAACTCCTCAACTGAAATACCTTCGTTAATTCAAATTTCCTCCCACTTTCGGTGTGAAAGTCACCTTATGGTTACATAACGTAACCACAAATCATACACAAAAAGTATTGACTAATTTCAATATTCAAGTTACATATTGGTCACAGCTACATCAGAAACCTACAATTGAATCTGGCTAGTACAGTTCAATAAATGAGTATTCCACAGTCCAACATATGTAAGTTATTCTGGAGCTCATTATTCACCTGCTCACATCCCACACTACAATATAATGATCATTTCACGCGCATCTTGAGCGTTTGAAACAAGAAATACTTTGTGATTTTTACACGAACATCGTGGTTCATCAAACTAATGTGTTGCTCACATCACCGCACTTACACACCACTTTCGGTTTCTGACTGTCAAGTGGAGACAAAAAGATTTGGCTCAGTTGCATACTGGTAAAAAAGTATAATTGAATGCGTTAAATTCGATGTACGAACACTATGTAATAGTGGTATTCAAGTATAGTGGAGTGTAATTGTGGGATGTGTGAGCAGCACATTACTTTGGTTATACATGAGCGCCTTAAGTGCTTTATCAATAATCACTATATGATTCTGTGTTTGAGCAAGGTGGTTCTATGTACTAACCCTATGTAACAGTGGCATTCAAGTATAACTTTTTTAAAGTGATTCATCGTTTGAAACTTATATAAAAGTGACTTTCAGCTTATATATTATATTTTTAAAGTAAAATTTTTTACTGATTTGTACAGATTTTGTTTTATTAGCCAATATTATTTTCGAGACGAAATTTGAAATATTTTAAGATGAACCTTTGTAAGTCATCCTCCAACTTTTGTTCCTATTTCCATATAAATAAGATAAGATAAGATAAGGTGTTAAGATATTTCCACTCAAGCATTGCCGCGAAAGATTTTGCGAAAATTAGATGCAGAAGCTGGAACGTTATGGTATCCCTGGTAGACTATTAGCCTGGTTAGAAAATTACCTAACTGATCAGCTTGTTTAAGTCTCTGTGGACGGTGCTCTATGGAAGTCGATAGCCGTGACAAGTGGAGTGCCTCAGGGATCAGTCCTCGGGCCAATCCTCTTTGCTCTTTACGCCAATGACATACCGGCTGTCCTCAAATGTAAGATCGTACTGTTCGCGGACGATATAAAAGTGTGGTGAAATATAAGTAAGTCGGAAGACTGCGAACTTCTCCGGAAGTATCTGTGAAACCTCCAGGTTTGTTCCCTAATAAATCGCCTATTTTTGAATTTCCAAAAATGTCTCATGTTAAACATTGGCAAGTATGTGGAGATCCAGTATTTTCTTTCGAAGACCATGGAACGAAATGTCTTGGGTGTGTTCATAAGCAACACCCTAGGGACGTCGAGCCACTGCAACTACGTCTATCGCAAAACATCACAGAACTTGTCAGTCCTGAGGGGAATTTTCGGTAGGTTCTTAAAACAGAAAATTACATGCATTATAAATACGTACATCAGACCCACGATCGAATATGCAGTTCAAGCATGGTCGCCATGGCTTAAAAAAGATGTTGCGACTTTGCAACGAATATATCATCGAGCTACCAAACTTGTCACTGGACTCAGCCGGAAACCCTACAATGAGCGAATCAAAACGCTGAATTTATTTGATTATCCACGTCGTCGTCTCCGAGGGGATTTGATTCTGGTTTACAATATTTTGAATACTGAAAATCACCCTCTACAATGCTTATTGAATCTACGGAGCTCGCATAATACAAGAGCTCACACATTTACTCTAACTGTCCCTCGCTCGAGACTCAACTGCAGACGACATTTTTTGCCGTGCGAGTTTGTTTTACTTGGAACAATCTGCCAGATAATGTTGTAAACTCACCAAATCAGCAAACTTTCAAGAGAAGCCTTGAAGCCTTTTTGTCCCTAAACCCATGCATCGAAGAAAACCATACATCTTAACACCATGCATCTACATTTGTTATCCCACCAATCGAAAACAATTTATGTACTTTGGATTTTTAATTGATTCTTGAACTGCTCCGTAAGCAACCTAATCCCATTTTCGCTTGTTATATTATTCGTTGTTGTCATATTATTCTGTGGTTTTTGTGAAGCTATATGCTTTTTAGACCATTAAAATTGAATTGAATTGAATTGATGTATTGTGGTGCTCACATCCCCATCTCTTACACAATTGAATTGAATTCTGAATGATATGCAGAACCCCACCCCCCGGACTAAAACAAGAGCAAGTAGCGCTGAAAAGATCGACGATGGCAATTGGGAACTCGTAATATTTCGTGCCCGGGAATGATTGCATATTTATGATGCGAGCGACAACATCTTTGGAAGGTCAAACGAGTCTTGCGTGGCGAGGGCTTGAAGTGTTTACCGGTTGGCACGAAATCGACTCACAAATCAGATCGAAGTGTTGTAATTGTTTTGCGTATATAAGAAAGGCGTGTGTTTTGTTATTTGTCTTGTGTGTAATAAACCCGTTTGACCAATCGGCTTCCGTTGTGTTGTCGGATTTGTGAGTGAACGCGATTATCGCTGGACTGATTGACCTCATTGATGAATCATTACACAAACGATGTGCGTGCTTGTAACGCGTGGGAGACATGCCTCATTTTGGACCGATGACCTTAATGTTGCGATAACGGGCTAGATGTTCACCAGCGGCCAGTTCCGGCTTCTCTTTACCCCCACTCGCTACACAATCACTTAAATTCACATGCTATAACAGAATCGCTTTTCTGCTTGAAAATTGTATTTGTCTGTTGAACAACATTTTTGCAACTACATCATTGATTAATCTCTTTAGTCGAGAACGAAGCTTGTAAATAGATGGTTCAATTCTATTATAGCTTGTAAAAGTGTGCAAATGAAGATGTCCAAGTGCTGTCTATCTGTGGTGCTCAATTAAGCTGACTACTGGAGATGATTGTATTATTGGCGTGATTTATCGGGCTCCAAGCGCAAGTGATGCGCACAATGTTGAACTACTCCAGAAAATTCGACTTCTGGCTGCCAGATTTCAATCGCCAATCCTGGTTATGGGAGACTTCAACCTTCCAAACTTGATGAAAAATAATGCTCTTTCAACGAATTCGCTCGACGATGCGTTTCAAGAACTGATCTTCGATATTCCTTTTTATAACCACGTCTTCGATAACACTAGATATAGAGATGGTAACATGCCATCTGTCCTGGATCTAATACTAACGAGTGAGGAACATGCCGTCGAAAATCTGAGCTACGAAACTCCATTGGGCTCTAGCGACCACCTGGTCCTCTTATTCGATTATGTTTGTCAAGCTGAGAGAACGAATGACATCAACAAAACAAAACTACAACTGGATATTGGAAGTCTTCACAATGCTCTTCGAACGATTTCTGACTGGAAACCAGACACCACGGACGGGCATCGTTCTTGGGTAAACTTCATAGAGAAGCTGTGTGATGAAATAAACCTACATTCCAGATTTGTGCCAAAGACAGCGAAAAAACGATTTACCTTCACGTTGAGAAGCCGCACAAGGAAGTGGATTAAGATACGCAACGATGCATGGAGAACCTATGTCCACAATCCGATGCCAGATAATTGGGAAACATATCGTCTGTTGAGGAACAAGGTCACCTCTCTTATCACCGAGGATAAGCAGTCTCATCAGGCAAGACTACTGACCATGATGGAGCGGAACCCCAAAGTCCTGTACCAGATCGTTAACACTACATCAAAAATTA
>JACCGJ010013148.1:0-54732 GCA_013407085.1 Atriophallophorus winterbourni
TCCCCCTCCACTGTTACACACTCAGCCAACCTGGATATTTTTAAAGCTAATTTGGACAAATGCTTGAGAGACAACCCAATTTTTGATACGATTTACACTATATTAGTTTTCCTGTTCTTCTTTTTTATTGTATATACCCACCGCTCATCACTCATAACTCCATCCTATGTTATTGTTACGCAAATTGCTTTTTTATACCCTTACACTTTGTAATCACTTTGAATCACTTTAAAGGCATTTATACCCTAGTGGAGTGCTATCATGGAGTTGCGATCATAAGATTAAATGTTGTCAAAAGTCCCTCCGTGCTGTTGAAATCAAAAGCCTATGGTAAACAATTTCAGAGATATTTTTGAAGCAGTCTCTATCTACGGTTGATGTTACGTTGCAAATAACCTGAAACCGAATATGCATTGTAGAAAAGTGTTTAATCGGGCATGTGGTATATTAGGAATCCTGAGAAGAATTTTCGGACGGTTCTCACCCAAAACAATTCCTCGTATTTTAAATACTTACATCCATCCAACGATGGATTATTTGATCCCAGCCTGGGCACCGTGGTTGCGTGAAGACATGGAGATCCTGGATCGAATATACCACAAAGCTACAAAGTTAGTTGAAGGTATGCAGCGGGTCCCGTATCAATAGCGAATGGCCATCCTTGTTTTGCGTGATTTTACAAAAAGACGAATGAGGGTCGACCTGATTCTGGCTTACAAGATACTGCGGATCGAAAACCATCCGCTTAGCGAACTAATAAAAGTAAACTCCCTCCGAAATATACACAGTCACTCGTGTTGCCTCGAAATACCGCACTCAAGACTTGATTGTCGTCGCTATTTCTTCTCTGTGCGTATCTGCTTCCTATGGAATGCGCTACCGCAAGATGTTGTGAATGCAACGACAATTGGTGTTTTCAAATCGAAATTGGATGCATACGTCAAGCAAAACACTGAATTTTGCCCGGTGTATTGAAGCAACATGAACCCAGAAAAATATTAACAATGTGATTTTAATTAAATTTTTCTTTTTTGCAATAGTTGTCATCCCATAGTACGTGTAAAGCATTAGCTTTTTATCACCATAAAATCTTGATTCTTGATTCTTGAAGATTCGGAGTAATCTCTATCAGATCATTTTTGTAGCCGCATCTGTGACGAACAGTATTCCGACGACCTTCAGAAAATAGTTTATTCGTTATTAGTTGTAGTTGCATCTATCACTGTTATTCTTGACTAGTATATGGATTTTGGTGAGACAGAATGCTCCTGTTTACTTGAATCAATTTCCTCTAAAGTATTGATGGACATGATGGCGAACTGGTATGATAAGTACAGGTTTGGATAAAGTTAATTGCATAAGTTGAGTTTTATGATGGTATTGATCCAACAATAGAAAATCACTACCTGTTTATTTTATGCGTACGGCAGGTATGATTGTAACCCAAATGAATTGAAACCCTGCAAGACTCTGTGGTTTTACGTTAGTTTCAAGACAGTTCTTCTTGTTGGGAGGGTACCATTTGCTGCCCAGCAATGGTGGACTGGTTAATTTATTGGAGGTTCTAACTATTAATAGAACATGATTAGAGCTGCAAATGGTTTAACGAAACACGTATTTAGAACAGAGGATATCCGTTTCGGGTGTAAAAATCAAGCTCTACAATCCACATATTATTGCTGAACCCCCTTTTGTGTGATGTTGACAATGGACACAAACCGCCTGCTCATGACGGTTTTATTTCAGGTGACTATTCAGTCCAATTCTGGAGAAACTATCTGTTCCGCAGCAAACATAGCGATATGCAATACTCGGAATTTGCACTTCGGACACGTGATCTACGTTCAGCTGACGAGAGCTGTATCTGCTCATCTCCAGTGTGAACATGAGATTTCACACTGTGCATACAAAGTGAACGGTCCACCGCAAGCTCTTACCAACTCGTAGAGTCAAAGTCAAGAGCTTTCATAGCTCTTTTTCAATCGTCTTTGTAGCGCAATTGTGCATCCTATACAAAGGTTTTCACCCGGATTTTCATTCCCCGTATGACCGTTCCACATTTTTCACACGACACAGCGATTGAACATGGCGCTCTGGCAGTACAGTAAACATACTCTCTAGGCCAGCTCCTGTCCGATCAATACAAAATAATATACAATGTTTCTTGTGGTTTACGTCTTGATTTGGATTTCAACAGCTGTTAGGAACTAGTTCTCTTATCCATGAAAAATTTGAAAAACAGTAAACTAAATAACAATTCAAGGTCATTGTTACTCAGTTTAAATAAACAAAATTCATTTCAAATTCAGCCTTCACACGTGTTGATTCACCAAACGGATCAAGATAAAAGGTAAAAGTTATCAAACTTTTACACGTGGAGAATAATAAGTTGCAACCAACATCACAAATATATAAAAAAAACATTTTCTTCAAATATCTCTTAAACAACTATACCCATCAGATCTAATCAGTGTATCCTATGGGAAGACCTGAAACGGAGATCAGTTCGGTTGGGCGACCACAATAGATGTTGGTGGCTCCTTCTGAACTGGTCAGGCAAACAAAGCTACTCAAATGTGCCAGTTTGGAGAACAGTTCATAAACGCTTAATTGCGATCGGTCAAACGGTGGACGGTAGCCCAGGTCGTTAAGGCGTGGGACTACAATGGTCATGGTCGGGTGTTTGAATCCCACCCGAAGCGAAAAGATATACACTGCTGATGAGTTCAAATAAAGGCGAAACTTGAGTCCAGTGATTTCACTATGGATCAACTTTGTAATTAGTTCGATGGGCTTGGCACGGATGAGTAGTCACAAATATCAAGTGGTCTGACCTGAAATGTAACTTTCTACACGTAAACACGAGCTGCGAGGCGAAACAGGCTACAAAATTATAGCGGGACCAAGAAGTAGTGGGAGCGAAAGAATTCGAACTCTAAATAGACAGCGCATTACTGGTACCATTACGTTGGTCAACATTTATGAACTGACGTTCTCTGAGACGCCTGCTGAAAAAGACGCTTTATACCATAACCTTACAACAGTTCTCAAAAATGGGCCAGAGTTGGTGCTGATCACGAGCCTTGGCCAAAGTGTTTAGGATAGTTTGGAGTGGGTAGAACAAACAATAATGGATAATGCCTTTTATAAATGTGTATACAGCTCAGCTTTTGTGCTACTAAGTCATTTTTTCAAACAGGGCAACAGCAAAAATATTTCGGAAACATCCATGCTCTAAGCTTTGGCATCAGCTTAATCTTAGCTTTGTAAGGCGCACTAATACAGCATGCGTGCTCCTCACCAGATCATATCAAATCGCAGACCGCGACACTGACCATTCAATGGTTTGTGCGAGCCTGAAGTTTCAGCAGACTATATTTCACCCCACCAACTTGGGTGCAAAGACAAGAATAGTCGTCAATCATATGCACAAGCCTGATCTTTTTGTACGATTATATCAACCTTTCAAAAACAAGCTCAACCAAACAAGTCCACCAGATTCAGCCTCTGAAAACTTGGAATCACTGAGAAACTGCAGACGATGAATCGCTTTTTTCACTTACGCTCTGAAGAAAGTGCGAACAAGTGACTGTTTCGAAGACAAACCTCATGGGATGACTACTATCTTGAGCGAGAAACGGTCAGTCTTCTTGAAGTTCAAAAGAAGGTCAGCAGAAAAAAATATTACGATATTTTCAAAGCAGCTAGAAATAAGGTCTAACCGACTGATGGGAATGTGTAAATGATTGTTAGAATGAAATTTGTCCCAGTATCCAAAAAGCTGCGAATACTGTTAATGTTCACGGTATGTAGAATGTGATTACGAAGGCCGCTGGACCAAACAAACTTAAAACGACTTCCATTGCGTCAGTATCTAGTCACCCGATTGTCGACAAAACTCAGCAGATGGAAAGATGGGTAGAGCAATTCTCCTCTCTCAACTCTTGCGACAACATCATTTTACCGCATACACTTGAAAATGTTGCACGCTTGTCAATCGTGGAACACCTAGATACTACCCCTTCTCTTGATGAGCTTAATAGAGCAGTCGACCGCTTAGCGTCTAGATAGGTCACTGGTGGCGACGGAATTCCACCTGAGATGATCAATTACTGTAGCACAATTTTGTTACAGCCACTTCACCATTCCTCCTTCAGTGTTTGCAGGAGGAATATGTCCCGAAAGAGACGCGAGATACATAAAGATCATCATGCTTTTTGAGAATAAAGTTGATCGAGGTGACTGCAACAATTACCGGGGCATCACTTTTCTAAACGTTGTAGGCAAATTTATTGCTGAAGTTTTGCAGATGCGGCTACGAATTCCAAATCTCAATGTGACTCCCGCAAGGGCTGATCAACCGTTGACATGATATTCTCCCTGAGACAACTTCAGGAGAAGTACCGGGATGAGCGTATGCCATTATACGTTGTTTTATTCTTTTTGCAAGGGCATTGGACCATCTTAACAGGGAGGCTCATTTCAAAATGTTAGAACTCATTGCCTGCTTCCTCAAGATTACGCAAACTCGTTATTTCATCCCACTCCGGAATATAGGGCTCAGTCCATTTTAACGGTTGCAGTTCAGAAACATTTTAAATTCGCTGAGGCGTCAAACATGAATTTTTGCTTGCTCCCACACTGTTCGGCATTTTGTGTGCTCTGCAGCCGGAGCATGTTTTAAAACGAGAACAGAAAGTATCTATCTACGGACGCGACCTACTTTTTTTACCGACGATTCAAGTATTATTGCTCAGGCCCTAGAACACCTCCAGTCGCTAATGGACTGTTTTTCGTCAGCATGCAAAAACATTGGGCTAAAAATCAGTATGAGCAAGACCATAGTCCTTCGTCAAGGGACTGTATCGCCTCCAATCATCACTGTTGAAAACTGTCAGCTTGAACCAATCCATCATTTCACATATCTTGGTTCAACCATTGCGGATAACCTCTCGCTAGACACGGAGATTGATAAGCGGATTGGCAGAGCAGCTGTCATTCTGTCCCGTTTGAACTCTCGTGTTTGAGGTAACCGCAAGCTGACTGTATAGACAAAGGTGATGGTATACAGCGCGTGCGTCTTAATGCCTTACTGCACGGCAGTGAAACCTGGAACACCCAAGCAAGACATGAACGGAAGCTTAATGCTTCTCATCTACAAAGAATCCGTCGTATCTTGAACATATCGTGGATGGACAAAATGACTAATGCTAAAGTGCTTTCAAAAGCTGGTCTACATAGCATGTTCAACTCACTACGACAGCACCGCCTGCGGTGGGTTGGCCAGGTCTACAGAATATAAAATGGTCGTATTTCGAAAGATCTACTATATTGTGAGTTGCAATCAGAAAGTCGACCTAGAGTCGCTAATGGACTGTTTTTCGTCGGCATGCAAAGACTTTGGTCTAACAATCAGCATGAGCAAGACGAAAGTCATTGGTCAAGGGACTGTATCGCCACCTATTATCACTGTTTGAAACTGTCAGCTTGAACCAGTACATCATTTCACATATTTTGGTTCAACCATTGCGTATAACCTCTCGCTAGACACGGAGATTGATAAGCGGATTGGTAAAGCAGCTGCCATATTGTTATGATTGAACTCTCTTTTCTGGGTCAACCGCATTTGTTAGGAAGGACAAATATGGTACACAGTGCGTGCGTACTAAAGGCTTTAATTTACGGCAGTGAGACCTGGACCATCTAAGCAATACCCAAATAGAAGCAGAATGATTTCCATTTACGAAGCATCCTCCGTATCTGGAACATATGGTGAATGACCAATTTGGGAAGAACTTGCACTTGACCGTTCACTTTGGAGGCACTGTTTAGATTGTTAGCTGGAAGCTTTGAATGCGCAGATATATCCTTTTGTGTGCAACTGCCACCTATGGTCCGAGTACTGCCTATCGCTCTGAGCGCTGCTGGAGAGATTGTTCTTGTCGAATCAGACTGTTTAGACAATCTAAAAGCCGTATAGCATGTGCTTACGATTTACATCCCTTGTCGACTTTGAAAGAGGCGACTTTTTAACCTCATGATACAAGGTTACTGTCCGAGGTTGACTCAATCAGGTTGAACATGGGTGAGGTATGCGCAAGGCTACGTGACTGGTTGTGTCAGGTGATAACCCAGGAGCGAACATTTGTGCAGACAGCCCGGTTCAAATCGCGATCGATCATCTAATCACTCATTTAGCCTTTTTCGCCATGTCGATGGCTACCCACATTTGGTTATCTAGAGAAATAAACAGCCAATGAGGTAGACAATGGGACGTTCGGGACCCTGTATTTGGTTAAAGAATTAGACAACCATATTTTGGGGGTCTTGTAAAGATATAACTATATTGTTTCACTGTAACTAAAATTTTCACGTCATGGTTGTTATACGTTTCACTGTTAAATCCTGGGATCTGGCCGCAGGAAAGTAGTTGCAGTTGTGGAACCAGCCGGACAAACCAGGTTCACAACAAACTGATCCAGTTGGCTCTAACAGAAATCGTTCGTTACTTACACAATCGTTTACTTCATGCCTTTGAACAAGGTTGTATTTTCACACATCACGGCGGCGTTTATTTTGTTAACCAAAATGTGTCTTTCCGTTAAAATAGAAAGTTGAAGCAAATTATTCGCATCAGATTACACAACATGATCTGACCTGTTTGCCTACTTCAGTCGATGTCGACCATGAATTTGCATCACAAACGCATGAATTTCATGTTTTGCAGCTTTTAGAATGACTAAACAGTCCGATTCGGAAGGAACAATCTCTCCCACAGCGCTGGCAACGAAAGTCAGAACTCGGTGGTATTGCGTCAGTTACACGCCGGAGCCAAGAGCTGTATATGCTCCTCCATAGCTTGCAGACGACGCTTCACACAATGTCTCCAATCTGAGCGGTCAAGAACAAGTTCTTCCCAGCTCGCAGGGGCCAATGCCAAGAGTTTTCATATCCCTTTCGCAAACATCTTTGTAGGGCAGGTGCGGTCTGTCAAATGGTCGACTTCCTAATTGCAACTCACCGTAGAGTAGATCTTTCGGAATACGACCATTTTCCATTCTATAGACATGACCAAGCCACCGCAGGCGGCGCTGACGTAATAAGGTGAACATGCTCTGTAGATCAGCTTTTGAAAGCACTTCAGCGTTAGTCACTCTGTCCATCCACGATATGTTCAAGATACGACGGATGCTTCGTAGATGTGAAGTAGTCAGCTTCCGTTCGTGTCTTGCGTGTGTGGTCCAGGTTTCACTGCCGTACAGTAAAGCATTTAGTACGCACGCGCTGTATACCATCATCTTTGTCTTTACAGTCAGCTTGCGGTTACCCCAAACACGAAAGTTCAATCGGGACAAAATGACAGATCTGACGTATAACAAAATAATTAACAACATTTTTCTCAATATGTTTGGGTATGGCAATTTTTCTACCATTTCCAAGCGAACTGAGTCAAATGAATATTATATTAGTTACTGGTTTCTACCTTTTGCCAAACTAAATAAAATATTTGTAACGCCAAAGTTCGAAGTTTTTGCTTTTGAAATATAAATTTTTGGATGATCAGATTACTTTTGGACAGGCATCGCGATGAATCGTTGTACGAAATACTTCGTACATATTTCAAAATCCATTCTGAATGAAAAATTGTCAGGTTGATCTTGTTGTTGACCTCCTTCGGTCGATGTCCACCATGGATGTACATCACAGTCGCATCAATTTTCTGCAGCTTTTAGAATGACCAATCAATCCGATTCGGGAGTAACAATCTCTTCCGCAGCGCTTGCAACGATGTTCAGAACTCGGTTGTAACGCGTTAGTTGCACGCCGGAGGTGTGATCTGCGTTCAGCGGCCAAGAGCTGTATCTTCTCATCCCCAGCTTGTAGACGACGATTTACGCAATGCTTCCAATGTCAGCGGTCAAGAGCAAGTTCTTCCCAAATCGCTGGGTCAATTCCAAGAGCTTTCGTATCTATTTTGTAAACGTTTTTGCACAGCAAGTGCGGTCTACCCAATGTTCGAATTCTATAGGTTGATGAGAGGATCGCTTAAAACAAATTCGCAAGGCGAACGAAACGTTACTCAAATGCCTACTTACATAATGTAAGTAGTGCGAGGTAAAATTTGCTTCAAGGTCAATCGAGTCCGAATTTCTGTTTTCCTGTTCCACGAATCCCACAACCCAAGAGATCGTATAATGGTCAACGAGTTTATTACGTACACGTGGACTAGTAATTCACGCGGCTATATTAAGTTTGGTAAACCTCATTAAAACAAAATTTTCCTCAATGAGACAGTGCCAGTTGTTTGGTTGATCGAATTTGCCAACTGGTTTTGAGTCAGCCGGTTAAATTAAAGTCATCAACACATTGTGCTTCTTTTACCGACCTTGACGAATCACTCATCTTTGGATAGCGCCTGACATTGGAACTCTGATTCTGTTCCGCAAGACGCTCGAACCATTTTCGAGCAAATTTTGAACTCCAAATTCTGGAGTGTTTGCAACAGTCGTGCTTTCAACTCTTGTCTCAAGAGTAAGTTTCAAATGGTCAAAAATGGTTTCGGGTAACAAAGATGCTCATTTGCATGCATTTCCATCACACACACAAACCCTACGACCGGTTTCGTGTTGTTTGCACTCACCAGGTAGGGACGGTATGACCGAGATCCGCTATAAGTTTTTTATCCAATAAATTATTGAATCTTGATACAGTTCAAGCGTGCTAGTTCACGTGCACTGACCTTTTCTTACACAGGTTACATCAAATCATTGAATAAACACGCATGTTCCAAGAGCGTTTTGCGGTGGATGTCAAAATGACAGGATGTAACGATTTTATCCATAAACGTAACAGATGATTTGATAGATTTATTCATAAATGATATGCAGGTAAAAAAGATAAGCTTTACAAGATTCACACATAAATAGATCGGGTCGGACGGTCAATAATTATCATAAAATATTTCAAGGATTACTATCAAACGCAATACAAATTTGTACATATGTGTATCTAACGATGTTTTAAAAGCGTCGAAGGTATCCGATACAACCACATGAATACGTAAACTGTTCCACAATTGCACGGATAGAAAATGAGTATTTGCGGCATTTCAACGTGCTACGTGGCAATTTCTAATTTGTCTAATAAAAACGTTTGTTAGAAATTAGACGAGTGTCCATCCAGATATGTGTTATGACAGAAATTCGATAAAGGTTTTCAAAGATGGGTGAGACACTGTCCAAATGAAAATCAGCGCTCCTGGTTGTCGTCTGTATTGGAGTGCATACAATTTCAGAATTCTGAGGCGCTGTGTTGTATAGTTTCCAATAGTTTAGATCTTTTTCAACCAAAGATCACAAGCTTGTATGGCATACCCAATACGGGTACGAAACCAGCTTGAAGGCATCTTGCAAATGATTTTGAAGTCAAATGAATCATGAGCATTTCTGATGAGAAAAGCTGAGTGAGAAAAGCTGTATTTTCAGTGTTTAGGGACTTTTTGTTTTTTTTGTTATTTCAAGTTGTTCAATGTGAAACACCGTGTTAGCAGATAATCTGCTTCGACGTTGTTTACAGGATTTGCAGCACCATCAGTTAGCATCCGTTTATTCATAGATTCATTCATAGATTATATGCAGGTAAAAAGCTATGCTTTACAAGACCCACAAAAATGTACATCGGGTCGGATGGTAAAAAATATCAAAATATTGTTAGATTATTGTCAAACATAAAAAAACATACTTTTCCATGTGGATGTCTAGTGATTTTTTGAAAACTTTAACAGTTCCAGATTGTACCACATGAGTAGGTAAACTGTTCCACAGTTGCACATTGCGAACGGAAAATGCATATTTACGGCAGTTCAACCTGCTATGCTGTTGGTAATGTTTTAATTGGTGACCTCGCAGATGTGTGTTATGGGAAAGATGAAACAAATGACCGCGAGGATGATTTGTTTGATTAAGCACTGTCCAAATGAATATAAGTGCTCCTGGTTTTCGTCTGTATTCAGCCGAATGCAAATTCAATAATTTAAGTCGTGTTTCGTATGGATAATTTGATAGTCCCAGGACGAGTTTTGTCGCTATGCGCTGTGGAGTTTTTAATAGCAGAATATCTTTTTTCAACCAAGGAACCCATGCCGGTATAGCATATTCAACATGAGGACGGATGTACGTTGAAATCAATTTGCAGGCAATATTGGGGTCAAACGAACCTAGGACTCTTTTAAGGAGACCCAAGTTGTTTTCAGCTTTGCAGGCAGCCAGTCGACATTGCATTGAGTTTCCTAAGTCTGATTGGATAATCACACCTAAATCTTTTTCGGAGGAGGCGGGTTTAATAACAGTGCGACCAAGATAATATACTTTGCTCGACTTGCTGTTGAAAGACAATAGGCTGCATTTCGAAGCATTCAGGGGCATTTCGTTGTCTATGGACCAAGTGTGAATCATATAGAGATCCCGTCGCAGGTTCTGTGTGTCGTCTGTGGATTAACAGTCTGAAACGGCCACTATTTACTATTAAATTTTGAATTAGAAGATGACGTGCTAGTCGGCAAGCCACAGCCAAATCTCACATATTAAATTGTCGAGCGCTAACACACGTTCGTCATCTTCAAAGCCGATTATATCATCAATCTGTTAGTACTGACCTTATCTGCTGTGCGCAAAAAAACATGGAACCATTCACATGAGTGTCTGGTGGAAAAGAATTTGGATGTATTTTTCCATTTCATCTTGCTCATGCTTGCTCGTTTACGATGGTTGGGACATGTTTTAAGAATGCCTCATCACCGTTTACCATACGGCGTCTAATTCGCAAAGCTTGGAAGTAGCTGGGAGAAACGATCCGGTGGCGCGTTGGAATAAAAGTACTCACCGTAGAGCTAGGTTCAGTGGAGTGTATTCGTTTGCCTGTGTGTTATCCAAAGATCCACTTATTAGTTGAAAACCTTACCAGATATGACTGAAATCCGACGTCAGTGGAATCAATGTAGTTTATGAAATTACGTCATACATGTTTCAATCCTCTACCAGTGTAACAGATTATATAAAACGTCACAAAATCACGCACAGTAAAACCACAAAAAGAAGCTTACATTTTGAGCATTTGCATGTTCTACGTACGCGTCTGCTTAACCGCGTTTTCAAATTACTGTGACCTGGCACTTTTCCAAGATCCAGATCTGTGCTTCATCTGTAAAATTATTAAACATTTATGTCACTTAACCGAAGCAATCTATTTTTCGATCACATTGCACCACTTTGCTGGCGAATTACTCTATCTCTAGTCATGGTTAAATGTTACAATCTGCGCTCATTCTCAAAAGTGAAAGCTTAATCAAATTTGTACAAACCGTAAAGATATTCTTCCGAGATTTAATCGCTGTTTCTGAAAATAGCAAAAGTAATCAAACCTTGACGTCCGCCCATTAGACCTCATATGGAGAGCTCCGTGATTATCGAGCGATTTATCACGAATGTATTCCAATAACCGCAACATGACAGTGAATTAGGAATCAAAGAAACCCCACTTCTACATGAGTGGTGTTTCGATCGCTCTGGTTTTAACAGAGCCCGCAGCCTCTGTGGACATTGAGTCTCCAACAGACCAATCGTGATGTCGACCAGTAATTGCATGCTACTTACCACTTCAGGGCACAAAACACAGTAATTAATTTCAACAGACATAAACATTATAATTAGTGGACAAAAAGTTGATTCAATTATTCCAGTTAACCGGAAGCTTCGTTTGACGAAACAATGTAATTCTCACTTGCAATAGAAAGTGTCTGAGTTTCGGAATAAGCAGGAATGCAACGATTTGAAACTTGACATAAAAATGGATACAAAAGTAATATAGATGAATAGAAAGATAGACTGGTATGCAGGTAATTAGATGGACAAATAGATAGAAAAAGCGTTTAATAGACAGACAAATAGACATATAGACATATAGACAGACAAATAGATAGATAGATAGATAGATAGATAGTTAGATGGATGAATAGATAGATAGATAGATAGATAGATAGATAGATAGATAGATAGGCGGATAGAAAGATAGATAGATAGATAGATAGATAGATAGATAGATAGCTAGATAGATAGATAGATAGGTAGATATATAGAGAGATTGATAGATAGATAGATAGATATATGCTAATATCTAATATCTCATTGTCGTCCTAGGGTGAACATGCGCTGTAGACTGGGTTTAAAATTCTATTCTGTCTTTGTCACTCTGTTCATCAGCCTTATGTTTGCAGTGCGACAGTTGATCCGTAAATGGTAATCATTCAGGTCCCGTTCGTGTCTTACCTAGTTCGTCTACGTTCTACTGCCATGCAGTAAAGAATTTTGTACGCACGCGCTGTATAACGTCATAATGTCTCCATAATCATCTTCTGGTTGCAACAGACAGGAGAGTTCAACCGTGACGAAACACAAGAAGCGTTGCCAATCTTTGTGTTTTCCGAAGAGGCAATTCGCAAAAATTTATTAAGATACGTTAAGTTATTCAATAGTTTAAGTTGACGGTTTACAACTCTAAATATGGGAGGCATTGCAGCCCCTCGACTAAGTGTTTTAGACTTGTAATAAGGACAAAATACAATACCTAGTAGTGATTGAAAAAGTTTTGGGCTATATCGTTGTTAAACAACCAGCCACTGACAAGCATATACCTTGGTTCATGCACTCAAGTGTTGCACTATACACCATATTCATATGTATATTCATTATACCATTTTTAAGCAAAGTTTCATTAGGATCTCGTTTTATTGTAAGTTTAGTTATGTACGGTAGTTTAGTTATGTATGGAGTTGGGTTTGCCGTGCGAAACGACATATTAAAAGCAAAAGAACTGAGCAGCAGTGGGAGCGAACGGATTTGGACTCTAAATCTGAAGTGCATTACTAATACCATTACGTTGGTAAACGTTTATGCACCGACGCTCTCTGCGACGACTGCTGAAAAAGACGCTTTTTATCACAACCTCGCAACAGTCCTGAAAAACGTGCCACAAAGAAACTGTGCAGTGGTATTGGGTGATTCCAATGCCAGAGTTGGTGCAGATTACGAGTCTTGGCTAAACTGTCTCGGAAGGTTCGGTGCAGGTAAAACCAATGAAAATGGACAACGTCTCTTAGAATTGTGCACACAGTTCAATCTTTGTGTCAGTAACACTTTCTTTCAAACAAAACCACAGCATAAAGTCTCATGGAAACATCCTCGCTCTAAGCATTGGCATCAGCTTAATCATATCCTTGTTAAGCGAACTAATATAGGAAGCGTGCTCCTCACGTAATCATATCAAAGCGCAGATTACGACACTGATCATTCGCTGATTTAAGCAAAACTGAATCTTCCCCACACGAGATTTCACCGCACCAGATTGTCTGCTAAGCCTAGGATAGACGTCACTCGCATGTGCGAACCTAAACTAACTGCGCGATTCGAAAAAGCATACACAGCCGAGTTCAACGAGACAACTCCACAAGAATCGGCTTCAGAATACTGGGTTTCGATAAAAAAGCTGCATATACCGAGTCGCACATTCCACTTTCGGTCCGAAGAAAGCTCGAACGAGCGACTGGTTGGAATCAAAAGCTTCTGAGATGACTGCTGTGTTGGATGAGATACGGTCAGCATTCTTGAGGATCAAAGGTATGCCAACAGATGAAAACTTACAACTTAAGAGCAGCTAGAAATAAGGTCCAACAGACTGCAGTGCGATGTGCAAATGACTATTGGACTGAAATTAGCCTCAATATCCCAAAAGCTGCGGATTCCGTAAATTTTCAGGGTATGTATGATGGCATCAAGTGTGCCATTGGCCCAAACAAACTTAAAACGGCTCCCATTAAGTCTGTATCTGGTAACCCGATTGTCGACAAAACTCAACAGATGGAAAGATGGGTAGAGCACTTCTACTCTAGGGAAGTACGGTTTTAGCGCATGTACTTGAAAAAGTGTTTATAAACATGAGATTAATGCAGTTCAGATCTAGTGACCTCAAAGCGGTGAACAAAATAACAACCGAACTTGATAAACATTTTGAGTGTTGTACTTTATAATAGATTCTGCAAATAAACACCATTTATGGGTTACGTAAAGCGATTCTCACGTGAAAAACACATGATTCACAATAAAAGAACAGCCAACTAAATTGTTTTGGTAGAAAAGCACAGCGTATATATATTGAGTTGAAAAACTGGACCCGATATCATCGTTGAAATGTCTAAATACAGTTTATATTTGATTGCGTTTGGTCTCGTTCTAGTCTCAATACAATGGAGTGAAGGATACCGAATGGACAGCGAAAAAGTGTATGATGAAAATGAAGACGATTATGATTTCGACGATGAAGATGACGGAGAAAATGGAGACGAATCCATGAGCAAAGTGTCCAAGCGACGTATGCATCCGAAAAACGAGCGAAAAATGATGAACATGAAGAAAAAGAGTCGTGATCATGAAGGCATGCCAATGATGAAGGGAGAGAAATCAAACATGCTTCACCGAAGGCCAAAGATGGACAAGAAAATGAAAAGCAAATCGATGATGAACAGTGGCATGTAATCTGTGATAATTTGGTGTACACAACTAATTGCAATATATTAGTAGTTTGTGTGATCGCTGGTTCTTGATAATATAACTGGTTCTTGTGGCAAGGCGCCCACTCAGTCAATGAGATAAATAAAATGAAACAAGACAAAGCTTCATTCGAACATCTTCGAAATTTTATCTCCAGGCTAATGTTAAGAAACAACGAATTATGCACAAATTTCACACATAAATGTCATCACAGAAAATGAACATGCGCAGAAGTTCAGAACACGAAATTATAATAGTTTAGGGTTCAAATGACTAACGGTACATAGCATTTTTCATGGTTTTGATAGACTTGGTTGGTTCTGGGTTTGAACCCCCCAAAAAGTGCTCCCAAATTACGAGCGTCTCAATTTGCATCTCAACCATTTTAATAAACATTTGCTACTGATGAGTTGGATTCAAGGATTTATGGTGAAAAATGCGAACGCTTTACAACACGACAATATTATGGTATGAACGAAAATGTGAAAAATATAATATTATGTACCAAGTAGAGTATATCAGATGTATGAAGTTTCTTTAGTTTGTAGAGCGTCATATAAAGAGAAACCACCATGTGTTGAAGTAAGGAATTCCGTGATTCATAGCATACACGCAGCCAATCAGCAACACTATAAATTCCCCACTCCCGTATCGGCTGTCGCAATTATTTTTATTCTGTACGTGTCTGTTTCCTTAGGAATGCCCTCCTGAAACTATTGTCATCGCTCCCAGTGTCGAAACCTTCATTAGAAATTTAGACACTAATTTTCTGCAAAACGAATTGATGACACCTGCGTATTGACTCATGGTAAGTATTCAACTGGACTATGCTTGACATTACATAATTATTTCTTATTCCTTTTTAATGAACGAATATTTACTATGATATGGTAATTGTGATGCGACAATAAATTCTTGTATGTTGAAGTATTCAGGATTTCTGTTCTTGTCACCCGTGGATGGTTTCACGGTCAAACATTAATTCATTTAGTTAACCCATGCTACATACCATCAGTTCTGCCTGACACTAAAGTTGAAACAGGACAGATGACCTAATTGCTGCAAATCCGTAGATACATTTATGTGTCCACCAAGAGTTTTCAACGGTGTTGATGAGAAGTGCTACAGTCTATTGACCGAGAACGTTTGAATTGTTCAGTCAGCGAATACCTAAGCATGATGGCGAAATGCGATTATGTTGAATAAATCTTCCCCTGGTAGTGGACAATGATGGCAGCCTCGTCATCAAACACCACGCCATAGATTAACATATTCGGTACCATCGTTTTCAAAAGCTTGCGCATGAACAACCTGTTGTACGTAAACGCATATAGCAAAGAAAATGCCGAACAGCATTAACATATCCTTGCTTGACGCGAAAGTGGTCTAAGGCATTTATACCCTAGTGGAGTGCTATCATGGAGTTGCGATCATAAGATTAAATGTTGTCAAAAGTCCCTCCGTGCTGTTGAAATCAAAAGCCTATGGTAAACAATTTCAGAGATATTTTTGAAGCAGTCTCTATCTACGGTTGATGTTACGTTGCAAATAACCTGAAACCGAATATGCATTGTAGAAAAGTGTTTAATCGGGCATGTGGTATATTAGGAATCCTGAGAAGAATTTTCGGACGGTTCTCACCCAAAACAATTCCTCGTATTTTAAATACTTACATCTATCCAACGATGGATTATTTGATCCCAACCTGGGCACCGTGGTTGCGTAAAGACATCGCGATCCTGGATCGAATATACCACAAAGCTACAAAGTTAGTTGAAGGGATGCAGCGGGTCCCGTATCAAGAGCGAATGGCCATCCTTGGTTTGCGTGATTTTACACGAAGACGAATGAGGATCGACCTGATTCTGGCTTACAAGATACTGCGGATCGAAAACCATCCGCTTAGCGAACTAATAAAAGTAAACTCCCCTCGAAATACACGCAGTCACTCGTGTTGCCTCGAAATACCGCACTCAAGACTTGATTGTCGTCGCTATTTCTTCTCTGTGCGTATCTGCTTTCTATGGAATGCGCTACCGCAAGATGTTGTGAATGCAACGACAATTGATGTTTTCAAATCGAAATTGGATGCATACGTCAAGCAAAACACTGAATTTTGCCCGGTGTATTGAAGCAACATGAACCCAGAAAAATATTAACAATGTGATTTTAATTAAATTTTTCTTTTTGCAATAGTTGTCATCCCATAGTACGTGTAAAGCATTAGCTTTTTATCACCATAAAATCTTGATTCTTGATTCTTGAAGATTCGGAGTAATCTCTATCAGATCATTTTTGTAGCCGCATCTGTGACGAACAGTATTCCGACGACCTTCAGAAAATAGTTTATTCGTTATTAGTTGTAGTTGCATCTATCACTGTTATTCTTGACTAGTATATGGATTTTGGTGAGACAGAATGCTCCTGTTTACTTGAATCAATTTCCTCTAAAGTATTAATGGACATGATGGCGAACTGGTATGATAAGTACAGGTTTGGATAAAGTTAATTGCATAAGTTGAGTTTTATGATGGTATTGATCCAACAATAGAAAATCACTACCTGTTTATTTTATGCGTACGGCAGGTATGATTGTAACCCAAATGAATTGAAACCCTGCAAGACTCTATGTGGTTTTACGTTAGTTTCAAGACAGTTCTTCTTGTTGGGAGGGTACCATTTGCTGCCCAGCAATGGTGGACTGGTTAATTTATTGGAAGTTCTAACTATTAATAGAACATGATTAGAGCTGCAAATGGTTTAACGAAACACGTATTTAGAACAGAGGATATCCGTTTCGGGTGTAAAAATCAAGCTCTACAATCCACATATTATTGCTGAACCCCCTTTTGTGTGATGTTGACAATGGACACAAACCGCCTGCTCATGACGGTTTTATTTCAGGTGACTATTCAGTCCAATTCTGGAGAAACTATCTGTTCCGCAGCAAACATAGCGATATGCACTACTCGGAATTTGCACTTCGGACACGTGATCTACGTTCAGCTGACGAGAGCTGTATCTGCTCATCTCCAGTGTGAACATGAGATTTCACACTGTGCATACAAAGTGAACGGTCCACCGCAAGCTCTTACCAACTCGTAGAGTCAAGGTCAAGAGCTTTCATAGCTCTTTTTCAATCGTCTTTGTAGCGCAATTGTGCATCCTATACAAAGGTTTTCACCCGGATTTTAATTCCCCGTATGACCGTTCCACATTTTTCACACGACACAGCGATTGAACATGGCGCTCTGGCAGTACAGTAAACATACTCTCTAGGCCAGCTCCTGTCCGATCAATACCAAATAATATACAATGTTTCTTGTGGTTTACGTCTTGATTTGGATTTCAACAGCTGTTAGGAACTAGTTCTCTGATCCATGAAAAATTTGAAAAACAGTAAACTAAATAACAATTCAAGGTCATTGTTACTCAGTTTAAATAAACAAAATTCATTTTAAATTCAGCCTTCACACGTGTTGATTCACCAAACGGATCAAGATAAAAGGTAAAAGTTATCAAACTTTTACACGTGGAGAATAATAAGTTGCAACCAACATCACAAATATATAAAAAAACATTTTCTTCAAATATCTCTTAAACAACTATACCCATCAGATCTAATCAGTGTATCCTATGGGAAGACCTGACACGGAGATCAGTTCGGTTGGGCGACCACAATAGATGTTGCTGGCTCCTTCTGAACTGGTCGGGCAAACAAAGCTACTCAAATGTGCCAGTTTGGAGAACAGTTCATAAACGCTTAATTGCGATCGGTCAAACGGTGGACGGTAGCCCAGGTCGTTAAGGCGTGGGACTACAATGGTCATGGTCGGGTGTTTGAATCCCACCCGAAGCGAAAAGATATACACTGCTGATGAGTTCAAATAAAAGCGAAACTTGAGTCCAGTGATTTCACTATGGATCAACTTTGTAAATAGTTCGATGGGCTTGGCACAGATGAGTAGTCACGAATATCAAGTGGTCTGACCTGAAATGTAACTTTCTACACGTAAACACGAGCTGCGAGGCGAAACAGGCTACAAAATTATAGCGGGACCAAGAAGTAGTGGGAGCGAAAGGATTCGAACTCTAAATAGACAGCGCATTACTGGTACCATTACGTTGGTCAACATTTATGAACTGACGTTCTCTGAGACGCCTGCTGAAAAAGACGCTTTATACCATAACCTTACAACAGTTCTCAAAAATGGGCCAGAGTTGGTGCTGATCACGAGCCTTGGCCAAAGTGTTTAGGATAGTTTGGAGTGGGTAGAACAAACAATAATGGATAATGCCTTTTATAAATGTGTATACAGCTCAGCTTTTGTGCTACTAAGTCATTTTTTCAAACAGGGCAACAGCAAAAATATTTCGGAAACATCCATGCTCTAAGCTTTGGCATCAGCTTTATCTTAGCCTTGTTAGGCGCACTAATACAGCATGCGTGCTCCTCACCAGATCATATCAAATCGCAGACCGCGACACTGACCATTCAATGGTTTGTGCGAGCCTGAAGTTTCAGCAGACTATATTTCACCCCACCAACTTGGGTGCAAAGACAAGAATAGTCGTCAATCATATGCACAAGCCTGATCTTTTTGTACGATTATATCAACCTTTCAAAAACAAGCTCAACCAAACAAGTCCACCAGATTCAGCCTCTGAAAACTTGGAATCACTAAGAAACTGCAGACGATGAATCGCTTTTTTCACTTACGCTCTGAAGAAAGTGCAAACAAGTGACTGGTTCGAAGACAAACCTCATGGGATGACTACTATCTTGAGCGAGAAACGGTCAGTCTTCTTGAAGTTCAAAAGAAGGTCAGCAGAAAAAATATTACGATATTTTCAAAGCAGCTAGAAATAAGGTCTAACCGACTGATGGGAATGTGTAAATGATTGTTAGAATGAAATTTGTCCCAGTATCCAAAAAGCTGCGAATACTGTTAATGTTCACGGTATGTAGAATGTGATTACGAAGGCCGCTGGACCAAACAAACTTAAAACGACTTCCATTGCGTCAGTATCTAGTCACCCGATTGTCGACAAAACTCAGCAGATGGAAAGATGGGTAGAGCAATTCTCCTCTCTCAACTCTTGCGACAACATCATTTTACCGCATACACTTGAAAATGTTGCACGCTTGTCAATCGTGGAACACCTAGATACTACCCCTTCTCTTGATGAGCTTAATAGAGCAATCGACCGCTTAGCGTCTAGATAGGTCACTGGTGACGACGGAATTCCACCTGAGATGATCAATTACTGTAGCACAATTTTGTTACAGCCACTTCACCATTTCTCCTTCAGTGTTTGCAGGAGGAATATGTCCCGAAAGAGACGCGAGATACATAAAGATCATCATGCTTTTTGAGAATAAAGTTGATCGAGGTGACTGCAACAATTACCGGGGCATCACTTTTCTAAACGTTGTAGGCAAATTTATTGCTGAAGTTTTGCAGATGCGGCTACGAATTCCAAATCTCAATGTGACTCCCGCAAGGGCTGATCAACCGTTGACATGATATTCTCCCTGAGACAACTTCAGGAGAAGTACCGGGATGAGCGTATACCATTATACGTTGTTTTATTCTTTTTGCAAGGGCATTGGACCATCTTAACAGGGAGGCTCATTTCAAAATGTTAGAACTCATTGCCTGCCCCCCTCAAGATTACGCAAACTCGTTATTTCATTCCACTCCGGAATATAGGGCTCAGTCCATTTTAACGGTTGCAGTTCAGAAACATTTTAAATTCGCTGAGGCGTCAAACATGAATTTTTGCTTGCTCCCACACTGTTCGGCATTTTGTGTGCTCTGCAGCCGAAGCATGTTTTAAAACGAGAACAGAAAGTATCTATCTACGGACGCGACCTACTTTTTTTACCGACGATTCAAGTATTATTGCTCAGGCCCTAGAACACCTCCAGTCGCTAATGGACTGTTTTTCGTCGGCATGCAAAAACATTGGGCTAAAAATCAGTATGAGCAAGACCATAGTCCTTCGTCAAGGGACTGTATCGCCTCCAATCATCACTGTTGAAAACTGTCAGCTTGAACCAATCCATCATTTCACATATCTTGGTTCAACCATTGCGGATAACCTCTCGCTAGACACGGAGATTGATAAGCGGATTGGCAGAGCAGCTGTCATTCTGTCCCGTTTGAACTCTCGTGTTTGGGGTAACCGCAAGCTGACTGTATAGACAAAGGTGATGGTATACAGCGCGTGCGTCTTAATGCCTTACTGCACGGCAGTGAAACCTGGAACACCCAAGCAAGACATGAACGGAAGCTTAATGCTTCTCATCTACAAAGAATCCGTCGTATCTTGAACATATCGTGGATGGACAAAATGACTAATGCTAAAGTGCTTTTAAAAGCTGGTCTACATAGCATGTTCACCCGACTACAACAGCACCGCCTGCGGTGGGTTGGCCAGGTCTACAGAATATAAAATGGTCGTATTTCGAAAGATCTACTATATTGTGAGTTGCAATCAGAAAGTCGACCTAGAGTCGCTAATGGACTGTTTTTCGTCGGCATGCAAAGACTTTGGTCTAACAATCAGCATGAGCAAGACCAAAGTCCTTGGTCAAGGGACTGTATCGCCACCTATTATCACTGTTTGAAACTGTCAGCTTGAACCAGTACATCATTTCACATATCTTGGTTCAACCATTGCGTATAACCTCTCGCTAGACACGGAGATTGATAAGCGGATTGGTAAAGCAGCTGCCATATTGTTATGATTGAACTCTCTTTTCTGGGTCAACCGCATTTGTTAGGAAGGACAAATATGGTACACAGTGCGTGCGTACTAAAGGCTCTAATTTACGGCAGTGAGACCTGGACCATCTAAGCAATACCCAAATAGAAGCAGAATGATTTCCATTTACGAAGCATCCTCCGTATCTGGAACATATCGTGAATGAACAAATTAACGAATGCTGAAGTGCTTTCTAAAGTTGCTCTACAGAGCATTTTGACCCTTCTAGGGCAGCACCGCCTATGCTGACTGTGTCGTGTACCGAACAAAAATGGTCGTATTACAAAAGATCTATGGTGAATTGAAATTAGGCAGTCGACCTTTGAGCAGACAGAACTTTCGGTACAAAGACGAGTGCAAACGAGACATGAAAGCTCTTAGCATTGAACCTACAATTTGGGAAGAACTTGCACTTGACCGTTCACTTTGGAGGCACTGTTTAGATTGTTAGCTGGAAGCTTTGAATGCGCAGATATATCCTTTTGTGTGCAACTGCCACCTATGGTCCGAGTACTGCCTATCGCTCTGAGCGCTGCTGGAGAGATTGTTCTTGTCGAATCAGACTGTTTAGACAATCTAAAAGCCGTATAGCATGTGCTTACGATTTACATCCCTTGTCGACTTTGAAAGAGGCGAATTTTTAACCTCATGATACAAGGTTACTGTCCGAGGTTGACTCAATCAGGTTGAACATGGGTGAGGTATGGGCAAGGCCACGTGACTGGTTGTGTCAGGTGATAACCCAGGAGCGAACATTTGTGCAGACAGCCTGGTTCAAATCGCGATCGATCATCTAATCACTCATTTAGTCGATCAACGCAGCGAGCCTTTTTCGCCAAGTCGATGGCTACCCACATTTGGTTATCTAGAGAAATAAACAGCCAATGAGGTAGACAATGGGACGTTCGGGACCCTGTATTTGGTTAAAGAATTAGACAACCATATTTTGGGGGTCTTGTAAAGATATAACTATATTGTTTCACTGTAACTAAAATTTTCACGTCATGGTTGTGATACGTTTCACTGTTAAATCCTGGGATCTGGCCGCAGGAAAGTAGTTGCAGTTGTGGAACCAGCCGGACAAACCAGGTTCACAACAGACTGATCCAGTTGGCTCTAACAGAAATCGTTCGTTACTTACACAATCGTTTACTTCATGCCTTTGAACAAGGTTGTATTTTCACACATCACGGCGGCGTTTATTTTGTTAACCAAAATGTGTCTTTCCGTTAAAATAGAAAGTTGAAGCAAATGATTCGCATCAGATTACACAACATGATCTGACCTGTTTGCCTACTTCAGTCGATGTCGACCATGAATGTGCATCACAAACGCATGAATTTCATGTTTTGCAGCTTTTAGAATGACTAAACAGTCCGATTCGGGAGGAACAATCTCTCCCACAGCGCTGGCAACGAAAGTCAGAACTCGGTGGTATTGCGTCAGTTACACGCCGGAGCCAAGAGCTGTATTTGCTCCTCCATAGCTTGCAGACGACGCTTTACACAATGTCTCCAATCTGAGCGGTCAAGAACAAGTTCTTCCCAGCTCGCAGGGGCCAATGCCAAGAGTTTTCATATCCCTTTCGCAAACATCTTTGTAGGGCAGGTGCGGTCTGCCCAATGGTCGACTTCCTAATTGCAACTCACCGTAGAGTAGATCTTTCGGAATACGACCATTTTCCATTCTATAGACATGACCAAGCCACCGCAGGCGGCGCTGACGTAATAGGGTGAACATGCTCTGTAGATCAGCTTTTGAAAGCACTTCAGCGTTAGTCACTCTGTCCATCCACGATATGTTCAAGATACGACGGATGCTTCGTAGATTTGGAGTAGTCAGCTTCCGTTCGTGTCTTGCGTGTGTGGTCCAGGTTTCACTGCCGTACAGTAAAGCATTTAGTACGCACGCGCTGTATACCATTATCTTTGTCTTTACAGTCAGCTTGCGGTTACCCCAAACACGAAAGTTCAATCGGGACAAAATGACAGATCTGACGTATAACAAAATAATTAACAACATTTTTCTCAATATGTTTGCGTATGGCAATTTTTCTACCATTTCCAAGCGTACAGAGTCAAATGAATATTATATTAGTTACTGGTTTCTACCTTTTGCCAAACTAAATAAAATATTTGTAACGCCAAAGTTCGAAGTTTTTGCTTTTGAAATATAAATTTTTGGATGATCAGATTACTTTTGGACAGGCATCGCGATGAATCGTTGTACGAAATACTTCGTAAATATTTCAAAATCCATTCTGAATGAAAAATTGTCAGGTTGATCTTCTTGTTGACCTCCTTCGGTCGATGTCCACCATGGATGTACATCACAGTCGCATCAATTTTCTGCAGCTTTTAGAATGACCAATCAATCCGATTCGGGAGTAACAATCTCTTCCGCAGCGCTTGCAACGATGTTCAGAACTCGGTTGTAACGCGTTAGTTGCACGCCGGAGGTGTGATCTGCGTTCAGCGGCCAAGAGCTGTATCTTCTCATCCCCAGCTTGTAGACGACGATTTACGCAATGCTTCCAATGTCAGCGGTCAAGAGCAAGTTCTTCCCAAATCGCTGGGTCAATTCCAAGAGCTTTCGTATCTATTTTGTAAACGTTTTTGCACAGCAAGTGCGGTCTACCCAATGTTCGAATTCTATAGGTTGATGAGAGGATCGCTTAAAACAAATTCGCAAGGCGAACGAAACGTTACTCAAATGCCTACTTACATAATGTAAGTAGTGCGAGGTAAAATTTGCTTCAAGGTCAATCGAGTCCGAATTTCTGTTTTCCTGTTCCACGAATCCCACAACCCAAGAGATCGTATAATGGTCAACGAGTTTATTACGTACACGTGGACTAGTAATTCACGCGGCTATATTAAGTTTGGTAAACCTCATTAAAACAAAATTTTCCTCAATGAGACAGTGCCAGTTGTTTGGTTGATCGAATTTGCCAACTGGTTTTGAGTCAGCCGGTTAAATTGAAGTCATCAACACATTGTGCTTCTTTTACCGACCTTGACGAATCACTCATCTTTGGATAGCGCCCGACATTGGAACTCTGATTCTGTTCCGCAAGACGCTCGAACCATTTTCGAGCAAATTTTGAACTCCAAATTCTTGAGTGTTTGCAACAGTCGTGCTTTCAACTCTTGTCTCAAGAGTAAGTTTCAAATGGTCAAAAATGGTTTCGGGTAACAAAGATGCTCATTTGCATGCATTTCCATCACACACACAAACCCTACGACCGGTTTCGTGTTGTTTGCACTCACCAGGTAGGGACGGTATGACCGAGATCCGCTATAAGTTTTTTATCCAATAAATTATTGAATCTTGATACAGTTCAAGCGTGCTAGTTCACGTGCACTGACCTTTTCTTACACAGGTTACATCAAATCATTTAATAAACACGCATGTTCCAAGAGCGTTTTGCGGTGGATGTCAAAATGACAGGATGTAACGATTTTATCCATAAACGTAACAGATGATTTGATAGATTTATTCATAAATGATATGCAGGTAAAAAAGCTAAGCTTTACAAGATTCACACATAAATAGATCGGGTCGGACGGTCAATAATTATCATAAAATATTTCAAGGATTACTATCAAACGCAATACAAATTTGTACATATGTGTATCTAACGATGTTTTAAAAGCGTCGAAGGTATCCGATACAACCACATGAATACGTAAACTGTTCCACAATTGCACGGATAGAAAATGAGTATTTGCGGCATTTCAACGTGCTACGTGGCAATTTCTAATTTGTCTAATAAAAACGTTTGTTAGAAATTAGACGAGTGTCCATCCAGATATGTGTTATGACAGAAATTCGATAAAGGTTTTCAAAGATGGGTGAGACACTGTCCAAATGAAAATCAGCGCTCCTGGTTGTCGTCTGTATTGGAGTGCATACAATTTCAGAATTCTGAGGCGCTGTGTTGTATAGTTTCCAATAGTTTAGATCTTTTTCAACCAAAGATCACAAGCTTGTATGGCATACCCAATACGGGTACGAAACCAGCTTGAAGGCATCTTGCAAATGATTTTGAAGTCAAATGAATCATGAGCATTTCTGATGAGAAAAGCTGAGTGAGAAAAGCTGTATTTTCAGTGTTTAGGGACTTTTTGTTTTTTTTGTTATTTCAAGTTGTTCAATGTGAAACACCGTGTTAGCAGATAATCTGCTTCGACGTTGTTTACAGGATTTGCAGCACCATCAGTTAGCATCCGTTTATTCATAGATTTATTCATAGATTATATGCAGGTAAAAAGCTATGCTTTACAAGACCCACAAAAATGTACATCGGGTCGGATGGTAAAAAATATCAAAATATTGTTAGATTATTGTCAAACATAAAAAAACATACTTTTCCATGTGGATATCTAGTGATTTTTTGAAAACTTTAACAGTTCCAGATTGTACCACATGAGTAGGTAAACTGTTCCACAGTTGCACATTGCGAACGGAAAATGCATATTTACGGCAGTTCAACCTGCTATGCTGTTGGTAATGTTTTAATTGGTGACCTCGCAGATGTGTGTTATGGGAAAGATGAAACAAATGACCGCAAGGATGATTTGTTTGATTAAGCACTGTCCAAATGAATATAAGTGCTCCTGGTTTTCGTCTGTATTCAGCCGAATGCAAATTCAATAATTTAAGTCGTGTTTCGTATGGATAATTTGATAGTCCCAGGACGAGTTTTGTCGCTATGCGCTGTGGAGTTTCTAATAGCAGAATATCTTTTTTCAACCAAGGAACCCATGCCGGTATAGCATATTCAACATGAGGACGGATGTACGTTGAAATCAATTTGCAGGCAATATTGGGGTCAAACGAACCTAGGACTCTTTTAAGGAGACCCAAGTTGTTTTCAGCTTTGCAGGCAGCCAGTCGACATTGCATTGAGTTTCCTAAGTCTGATTGGATAATCACACCTAAATCTTTTTCGGAGGAGGCGGGTTTAATAACAGTGCGACCAAGATAATATACTTTGCTCGACTTGCTGTTGAAAGACAATAGGCTGCATTTCGAAGCATTCAGGGGCATTTCGTTGTCTATGGACCAAGTGTGAATCATATAGAGATCCCGTTGCAGGTTCTGTGTGTCGTCTGTGGATTAACAGTCTGAAACGGCCACTATTTACTATTAAATTTTGAATTAGAAGATGACGTGCTAGTCGGCAAGGCACAGCCAAATCTCACATATTAAATTGTCGAGCGCTAACACACGTTCGTCATCTTCAAAGCCGATTATATCATCAATCTGTTAGTACTGACCTTATCTGCTGTGCGCAAAAAAACATGGAACCATTCACATGAGTGTCTGGTGGAAAAGAATTTGGATGTATTTTTCCATTTCATCTTGCTCATGCTTGCTCGTTTACGATGGTTGGGACATGTTTTAAGAATGCCTCATCACCGTTTACCATACGGCGTCTAATTCGCAAAGCTTGGAAGTAGCTGGGAGAAACGATCCGGTGGCGCGTTGGAATAAAAGTACTCACCGTAGAGCTAGGTTCAGTGGAGTGTATTCGTTTGCCTGTGTGTTATCCAAAAGATCCACTTATTAGTTGAAAACCTTACCAGATATGACTGAAATCCGACGTCAGTGGAATCAATGTAGTTTATGAAATTACGTCATACATGTTTCAATCCTCTACCAGTGTAACAGATTATATAAAACGTCACAAAATCACGCACAGTAAAACCACAAAAAGAAGCTTACATTTTGAGCATTTGCATGTTCTACGTACGCGTCTGCTTAACCGCGTTTTCAAATTACTGTGACCTGGCACTTTTCCAAGATCCAGATCTGTGCTTCATCTGTAAAATTATTAAACATTTATGTCACTTAACCGAAGCAATCTATTTTTCGATCACATTGCACCACTTTGCTGGCGAATTACTCTATCTCTAGTCATGGTTAAATGTTACAATCTGCGCTCATTCTCAAAAGTGAAAGCTTAATCAAATTTGTACAAACCGTAAAGATATTCTTCCGAGATTTAATCGCTGTTTCTGAAAATAGCAAAAGTAATCAAACCTTGACGTCCGCCCATTAGACCTCATATGGAGAGCTCCGTGATTATCGAGCGATTTATCACGAATGTATTCCAATAACCGCAACATGACAGTGAATTAGGAATCAAAGAAACCCCACTTCTACATGAGTGGTGTTTCGATCGCTCTGGTTTTAACAGAGCCCGCAGCCTCTGTGGACATTGAGTCTCCAACAGACCAATCGTGATGTCGACCAGTAATTGCATGCTACTTACCACTTCAGGGCACAAAACACAGTAATTAATTTCAACAGACATAAACATTATAATTAGTGGACAAAAAGTTGATTCAATTATTCCAGTTAACCGGAAGCTTCGTTTGACGAAACAATGTAATTCTCACTTGCAATAGAAAGTGTCTGAGTTTCGGAATAAGCAGGAATGCAACGATTTGAAACTTGACATAAAAATGGATACAAAAGTAATATAGATGAATAGAAAGATAGACTGGTATGCAGGTAATTAGATGGACAAATAGATAGAAAAAGCGTTTAATAGACAGACAAATAGACATATAGACATATAGACAGACAAATAGATAGATAGATAGATAGATAGATAGTTAGATGGATGAATAGATAGATAGATAGATAGATAGATAGATAGATAGATAGATAGGCGGATAGAAAGATAGATAGATAGATAGATAGATAGATAGATAGATAGCTAGATAGATAGATAGATAGGTAGATATATAGAGAGATTGATAGATAGATAGATAGATATATGCTAATATCTCATTGTCGTCCTAGGGTGAACATGCGCTGTAGACTGGGTTTAAAATTCTATTCTGTCTTTGTCACTCTGTTCATCAGCCTTATGTTTGCAGTGCGACAGTTGATCCGTAAATGGTAATCATTCAGGTCCCGTTCGTGTCTTACCTAGTTCGTCTACGTTCTACTGCCATGCAGTAAAGAATTTTGTACGCACGCGCTGTATAACGTCATAATGTCTCCATAATCATCTTCTGGTTGCAACAGACAGGAGAGTTCAACCGTGACGAAACACAAGAAGCGTTGCCAATCTTTGTGTTTTCCGAAGAGGCAATTCGCAAAAATTTATTAAGATACGTTAAGTTATTCAATAGTTTAAGTTGACGGTTTACAACTCTAAATATGGGAGGCATTGCAGCCCCTCGACTAAGTGTTTTAGACTTGTAATAAGGACAAAATACAATACCTAGTAGTGATTGAAAAAGTTTTGGGCTATATCGTTGTTAAACAACCAGCCACTGACAAGCATATACCTTGGTTCATGCACTCAAGTGTTGCACTATACACCATATTCATATGTATATTCATTATACCATTTTTGAGCATAGTTTCATTAGGATCTCGTTTTATTGTAAGTTTAGTTATGTACGGTAGTTTAGTTATGTATGGAGTTGGGTTTGCCGTGCGAAACGACATATTAAAAGCAAAAGAACTGAGCAGCAGTGGGAGCGAACGGATTTGGACTCTATATCTGAAGTGCATTACTAATACCATTACGTTGGTAAACGTTTATGCGCCGACGCTCTCTGCGACGACTGCTGAAAAAGACGAATTTTATCACAACCTCGCAACAGTCCTGAAAAACGTGCCACAAAGAAACTGTGTAGTGGTATTGGGTGATTCCAATGCCAGAGTTGGTGCAGATTACGAGTCTTGGCTAAACTGTCTCGGAAGGTTCGGTGCAGGTAAAACCAATGAAAATGGACAACGTCTCTTAGAATTGTGCACACAGTTCAATCTTTGTGTCAGTAACACTTTCTTTCAAACAAAACCACAGCATAAAGTCTCATGGAAACATCCTCGCTCTAAGCATTGGCATCAGCTTAATCATATCCTTGTTAAGCGAACAAATATAGGAAGCGTGCTCCTCACGTAATCATATCAAAACGCAGATTACGACACTGATCATTCGCTGATTTAAGCAAACCTGAATCTTCCCCACACGAGATTTCACCGCACCGAATTGTCTGCTAAGCCTAGGATAGACGTCACTCGCATGTGCGAACCTAAACTAACTGCGCGATTCGAAAAAGCATACACAGCCGAGTTCAACGAGACAACTCCACAAGAATCGGCTTCAGAATACTGGGTTTCGATAAAAAAGCTGCATATACCGAGTCGCACATTCCACTTTCGGTCCGAAGAAAGCTCGAACGAGCGACTGGTTGGAATCAAAAGCTTCTGAGATGACTGCTGTGTTGGATGAGATACGGTCAGCATTCTTGAGGATCAAAGGTATGCCAACAGATGAAAACTTACAACTTAAGAGCAGCTAGAAATAAGGTCCAACAGACTGCAGTGCGATGTGCAAATGACTATTGGACTGAAATTAGCCTCAATATCCCAAAAGCTGCGGATTCCGTAAATTTTCAGGGTATGTATGATGGCATCAAGTGTGCCATTGGCCCAAACAAACTTAAAACGGCTCCCATTAAGTCTGTATCTGGTAACCCGATTGTCGACAAAACTCAACAGATGGAAAGATGGGTAGAGCACTTCTACTCTAGGGAAGTACGGTTTTAGCGCATGTACTTGAAAAAGTGTTTATAAACATGAGATTAATGCAGTTCAGATCTAGTGACCTCAAAGCGGTGAACAAAATAACAACCGAACTTGATAAACATTTTGAGTGTTGTACTTTATAATAGATTCTGCAAATAAACACCATTTATGGGTTACGTAAAGCGATTCTCACGTGAAAAACACATGATTCACAATAAAAGAACAGCCAACTAAATTGTTTTGGTAGAAAAGCACAGCGTATATATATTGAGTTGAAAAACTGGACCCGATATCATCGTTGAAATGTCTAAATACAGTTTATATTTGATTGCGTTTGGTCTCGTTCTAGTCTCAATACAATGGAGTGAAGGATACCGAATGGACAGCGAAAAAGTGTATGATGAAAATGAAGACGATTATGATTTCGACGATGAAGATGACGGAGAAAATGGAGACGAATCCATGAGCAAAGTGTCCAAGCGACGTATGCATCCGAAAAACGAGCGAAAAATGATGAACATGAAGAAAAAGAGTCGTGATCATGAAGGCATGCCAATGATGAAGGGAGAGAAATCAAACATGCTTCACCGAAGGCCAAAGATGGACAAGAAAATGAAAAGCAAATCGATGATGAACAGTGGCATGTAATCTGTGATAATTTGGTGTACACAACTAATTGCAATATATTAGTAGTTTGTGTGATCGCTGGTTCTTGATAATATAACTGGTTCTTGTGGCAAGGCGCCCACTCAGTCAATGAGATAAATAAAATGAAACAAGACAAAGCTTCATTCGAACATCTTCGAAATTTTATCTCCAGGCTAATGTTAAGAAACAACGAATTATGCACAAATTTCACACATAAATGTCATCACAGAAAATGAACATGCGCAGAAGTTCAGAACACGAAATTATAATAGTTTAGGGTTCAAATGACTAACGGTACATAGCATTTTTCATGGTTTTGATAGACTTGGTTGGTTCTGGGTTTGAACCCCCCAAAAAGTGCTCCCAAATTACGAGCGTCTCAATTTGCATCTCAACCATTTTAATAAACATTTGCTACTGATGAGTTGGATTCAAGGATTTATGGTGAAAAATGCGAACGCTTTACAACACGACAATATTATGGTATGAACGAAAATGTGAAAAATATAATATTATGTACCAAGTAGAGTATATCAGATGTATGAAGTTTCTTTAGTTTGTAGAGCGTCATATAAAGAGAAACCACCATGTGTTGAAGTAAGGAATTCCGTGATTCATAGCATACACGCAGCCAATCAGCAACACTATAAATTCCCCACTCCCGTATCGGCTGTCGCAATTATTTTTATTCTGTACGTGTCTGTTTCCTTAGGAATGCCCTCCTGAAACTATTGTCATCGCTCCCAGTGTCGAAACCTTCATTAGAAATTTAGACACTAATTTTCTGCAAAACGAATTGATGACACCTGCGTATTGACTCATGGTAAGTATTCAACTGGACTATGCTTGACATTACATAATTATTTCTTATTCCTTTTTAATGAACGAATATTTACTATGATATGGTAATTGTGATGCGACAATAAATTCTTGTATGTTGAAGTATTCAGGATTTCTGTTCTTGTCACCCGTGGATGGTTTCACGGTCAAACATTAATTCATTTAGTTAACCCATGCTACATACCATCAGTTCTGCCTGACACTAAAGTTGAAACAGGACAGATGACCTAATTGCTGCAAATCCGTAGATACATTTATGTGTCCACCAAGAGTTTTCAACGGTGTTGATGAGAAGTGCTACAGTCTATTGACCGAGAACGTTTGAATTGTTCAGTCAGCGAATACCTAAGCATGATGGCGAAATGCGATTATGTTGAATAAATCTTCCCCTGGTAGTGGACAATGATGGCAGCCTCGTCATCAAACACCACGCCATAGATTAACATATTCGGTACCATCGTTTTCAAAAGCTTGCGCATGAACAACCTGTTGTACGTAAACGCATATAGCAAAGAAAATGCCGAACAGCATTAACATATCCTTGCTTGACGCGAAAGTGGTCTAAGGCATTTATACCCTAGTGGAGTGCTATCATGGAGTTGCGATCATAAGATTAAATGTTGTCAAAAGTCCCTCCGTGCTGTTGAAATCAAAAGCCTATGGTAAACAATTTCAGAGATATTTTTGAAGCAGTCTCTATCTACGGTTGATGTTACGTTGCAAATAACCTGAAACCGAATATGCATTGTAGAAAAGTGTTTAATCGGGCATGTGGTATATTAGGAATCCTGAGAAGAATTTTCGGACGGTTCTCACCCAAAACAATTCCTCGTATTTTAAATACTTACATCTATCCAACGATGGATTATTTGATCCCAGCCTGGGCACCGTGGTTGCGTAAAGACATCGCGATCCTGGATCGAATATACCACAAAGCTACAAAGTTAGTTGAAGGGATGCAGCGGGTCCCGTATCAAGAGCGAATGGCCATCCTTGGTTTGCGTGATTTTACACGAAGACGAATGAGGATCGACCTGATTCTGGCTTACAAGATACTGCGGATCGAAAACCATCCGCTTAGCGAACTAATAAAAGTAAACTCCCTCCGAAATACACACAGTCACTCGTGTTGCCTCGAAATACCGCACTCAAGACTTGATTGTCGTCGCTATTTCTTCTCTGTGCGTATCTGCTTTCTATGGAATGCGCTACCGCAAGATGTTGTGAATGCAACGACAATTGATGTTTTCAAATCGAAATTGGATGCATACGTCAAGCAAAACACTGAATTTTGCCCGGTGTATTGAAGCAACATGAACCCAGAAAAATATTAACAATGTGATTTTAATTAAATTTTTCTTTTTGCAATAGTTGTCATCCCATAGTACGTGTAAAGCATTAGCTTTTTATCACCATAAAATCTTGATTCTTGATTCTTGAAGATTCGGAGTAATCTCTATCAGATCATTTTTGTAGCCGCATCTGTGACGAACAGTATTCCGACGACCTTCAGAAAATAGTTTATTCGTTATTAGTTGTAGTTGCATCTATCACTGTTATTCTTGACTAGTATATGGATTTTGGTGAGACAGAATGCTCCTGTTTACTTGAATCAATTTCCTCTAAAGTATTAATGGACATGATGGCGAACTGGTATGATAAGTACAGGTTTGGATAAAGTTAATTGCATAAGTTGAGTTTTATGATGGTATTGATCCAACAATAGAAAATCACTACCTGTTTATTTTATGCGTACGGCAGGTATGATTGTAACCCAAATGAATTGAAACCCTGCAAGACTCTATGTGGTTTTACGTTAGTTTCAAGACAGTTCTTCTTGTTGGGAGGGTACCATTTGCTGCCCAGCAATGGTGGACTGGTTAATTTATTGGAAGTTCTAACTATTAATAGAACATGATTAGAGCTGCAAATGGTTTAACGAAACACGTATTTAGAACAGAGGATATCCGTTTCGGGTGTAAAAATCAAGCTCTACAATCCACATATTATTGCTGAACCCCCTTTTGTGTGATGTTGACAATGGACACAAACCGCCTGCTCATGACGGTTTTATTTCAGGTGACTATTCAGTCCAATTCTGGAGAAACTATCTGTTCCGCAGCAAACATAGCGATATGCACTACTCGGAATTTGCACTTCGGACACGTGATCTACGTTCAGCTGACGAGAGCTGTATCTGCTCATCTCCAGTGTGAACATGAGATTTCACACTGTGCATACAAAGTGAACGGTCCACCGCAAGCTCTTACCAACTCGTAGAGTCAAGGTCAAGAGCTTTCATAGCTCTTTTTCAATCGTCTTTGTAGCGCAATTGTGCATCCTATACAAAGGTTTTCACCCGGATTTTAATTCCCCGTATGACCGTTCCACATTTTTCACACGACACAGCGATTGAACATGGCGCTCTGGCAGTACAGTAAACATACTCTCTAGGCCAGCTCCTGTCCGATCAATACCAAATAATATACAATGTTTCTTGTGGTTTACGTCTTGATTTGGATTTCAACAGCTGTTAGGAACTAGTTCTCTGATCCATGAAAAATTTGAAAAACAGTAAACTAAATAACAATTCAAGGTCATTGTTACTCAGTTTAAATAAACAAAATTCATTTTAAATTCAGCCTTCACACGTGTTGATTCACCAAACGGATCAAGATAAAAGGTAAAAGTTATCAAACTTTTACACGTGGAGAATAATAAGTTGCAACCAACATCACAAATATATAAAAAAAACATTTTCTTCAAATATCTCTTAAACAACTATACCCATCAGATCTAATCAGTGTATCCTATGGGAAGACCTGACACGGAGATCAGTTCGGTTGGGCGACCACAATAGATGTTGCTGGCTCCTTCTGAACTGGTCAGGCAAACAAAGCTACTCAAATGTGCCAGTTTGGAGAACAGTTCATAAACGCTTAATTGCGATCGGTCAAACGGTGGACGGTAGCCCAGGTCGTTAAGGCGTGGGACTACAATGGTCATGGTCGGGTGTTTGAATCCCACCCGAAGCGAAAAGATATACACTGCTGATGAGTTCAAATAAAAGCGAAACTTGAGTCCAGTGATTTCACTATGGATCAACTTTGTAAATAGTTCGATGGGCTTGGCACAGATGAGTAGTCACGAATATCAAGTGGTCTGACCTGAAATGTAACTTTCTACACGTAAACACGAGCTGCGAGGCGAAACAGGCTACAAAATTATAGCGGGACCAAGAAGTAGTGGGAGCGAAAGGATTCGAACTCTAAATAGACAGCGCATTACTGGTACCATTACGTTGGTCAACATTTATGAACTGACGTTCTCTGAGACGCCTGCTGAAAAAGACGCTTTATACCATAACCTTACAACAGTTCTCAAAAATGGGCCAGAGTTGGTGCTGATCACGAGCCTTGGCCAAAGTGTTTAGGATAGTTTGGAGTGGGTAGAACAAACAATAATGGATAATGCCTTTTATAAATGTGTATACAGCTCAGCTTTTGTGCTACTAAGTCATTTTTTCAAACAGGGCAACAGCAAAAATATTTCGGAAACATCCATGCTCTAAGCTTTGGCATCAGCTTTATCTTAGCCTTGTTAGGCGCACTAATACAGCATGCGTGCTCCTCACCAGATCATATCAAATCGCAGACCGCGACACTGACCATTCAATGGTTTGTGCGAGCCTGAAGTTTCAGCAGACTATATTTCACCCCACCAACTTGGGTGCAAAGACAAGAATAGTCGTCAATCATATGCACAAGCCTGATCTTTTTGTACGATTATATCAACCTTTCAAAAACAAGCTCAACCAAACAAGTCCACCAGATTCAGCCTCTGAAAACTTGGAATCACTAAGAAACTGCAGACGATGAATCGCTTTTTTCACTTACGCTCTGAAGAAAGTGCGAACAAGTGACTGGTTCGAAGACAAACCTCATGGGATGACTACTATCTTGAGCGAGAAACGGTCAGTCTTCTTGAAGTTCAAAAGAAGGTCAGCAGAAAAAATATTACGATATTTTCAAAGCAGCTAGAAATAAGGTCTAACCGACTGATGGGAATGTGTAAATGATTGTTAGAATGAAATTTGTCCCAGTATCCAAAAAGCTGCGAATACTGTTAATGTTCACGGTATGTAGAATGTGATTACGAAGGCCGCTGGACCAAACAAACTTAAAACGACTTCCATTGCGTCAGTATCTAGTCACCCGATTGTCGACAAAACTCAGCAGATGGAAAGATGGGTAGAGCAATTCTCCTCTCTCAACTCTTGCGACAACATCATTTTACCGCATACACTTGAAAATGTTGCACGCTTGTCAATCGTGGAACACCTAGATACTACCCCTTCTCTTGATGAGCTTAATAGAGCAATCGACCGCTTAGCGTCTAGATAGGTCACTGGTGACGACGGAATTCCACCTGAGATGATCAATTACTGTAGCACAATTTTGTTACAGCCACTTCACCATTTCTCCTTCAGTGTTTGCAGGAGGAATATGTCCCGAAAGAGACGCGAGATACATAAAGATCATCATGCTTTTTGAGAATAAAGTTGATCGAGGTGACTGCAACAATTACCGGGGCATCACTTTTCTAAACGTTGTAGGCAAATTTATTGCTGAAGTTTTGCAGATGCGGCTACGAATTCCAAATCTCAATGTGACTCCCGCAAGGGCTGATCAACCGTTGACATGATATTCTCCCTGAGACAACTTCAGGAGAAGTACCGGGATGAGCGTATACCATTATACGTTGTTTTATTCTTTTTGCAAGGGCATTGGACCATCTTAACAGGGAGGCTCATTTCAAAATGTTAGAACTCATTGCCTGCCCCCCTCAAGATTACGCAAACTCGTTATTTCATTCCACTCCGGAATATAGGGCTCAGTCCATTTTAACGGTTGCAGTTCAGAAACATTTTAAATTCGCTGAGGCGTCAAACATGAATTTTTGCTTGCTCCCACACTGTTCGGCATTTTGTGTGCTCTGCAGCCGAAGCATGTTTTAAAACGAGAACAGAAAGTATCTATCTACGGACGCGACCTACTTTTTTTACCGACGATTCAAGTATTATTGCTCAGGCCCTAGAACACCTCCAGTCGCTAATGGACTGTTTTTCGTCGGCATGCAAAAACATTGGGCTAAAAATCAGTATGAGCAAGACCATAGTCCTTCGTCAAGGGACTGTATCGCCTCCAATCATCACTGTTGAAAACTGTCAGCTTGAACCAATCCATCATTTCACATATCTTGGTTCAACCATTGCGGATAACCTCTCGCTAGACACGGAGATTGATAAGCGGATTGGCAGAGCAGCTGTCATTCTGTCCCGTTTGAACTCTCGTGTTTGGGGTAACCGCAAGCTGACTGTATAGACAAAGGTGATGGTATACAGCGCGTGCGTCTTAATGCCTTACTGCACGGCAGTGAAACCTGGAACACCCAAGCAAGACATGAACGGAAGCTTAATGCTTCTCATCTACAAAGAATCCGTCGTATCTTGAACATATCGTGGATGGACAGAATGACTAATGCTAAAGTGCTTTTAAAATCTGGTCTACATAGCATGTTCACCCGACTACAACAGCACCGCCTGCGGTGGGTTGGCCAGGTCTACAGAATATAAAATGGTCGTATTTCGAAAGATCTACTATATTGTGAGTTGCAATCAGAAAGTCGACCTAGAGTCGCTAATGGACTGTTTTTCGTCGGCATGCAAAGACTTTGGTCTAACAATCAGCATGAGCAAGACGAAAGTCATTGGTCAAGGGACTGTATCGCCACCTATTATCACTGTTTGAAACTGTCAGCTTGAACCAGTACATCATTTCACATATTTTGGTTCAACCATTGCGTATAACCTCTCGCTAGACACGGAGATTGATAAGCGGATTGGTAAAGCAGCTGCCATATTGTTATGATTGAACTCTCTTTTCTGGGTCAACCGCATTTGTTAGGAAGGACAAATATGGTACACAGTGCGTGCGTACTAAAGGCTCTAATTTACGGCAGTGAGACCTGGACCATCTAAGCAATACCCAAATAGAAGCAGAATGATTTCCATTTACGAAGCATCCTCCGTATCTGGAACATATCGTGAATGAACAAATTAACGAATGCTGAAGTGCTTTCTAAAGTTGCTCTACAGAGCATTTTGACCCTTCTAGGGCAGCACCGCCTATGCTGACTGTGTCGTGTACCGAACAAAAATGGTCGTATTACAAAAGATCTATGGTGAATTGAAATTAGGCAGTCGACCTTTGAGCAGACAGAACTTTCGGTACAAAGACGAGTGCAAACGAGACATGAAAGCTCTTAGCATTGAACCTACAATTTGGGAAGAACTTGCACTTGACCGTTCACTTTGGAGGCACTGTTTAGATTGTTAGCTGGAAGCTTTGAATGCGCAGATATATCCTTTTGTGTGCAGCTGCCACCTATGGTCCGAGTACTGCCTATCGCTCTGAGCGCTGCTGGAGAGTTTGTTCTTGTCGAATCAGACTGTTTAGACAATCTAAAAGCCGTATAGCATGTGCTTACGATTTACATCCCTTGTCGACTTTGAAAGAGGCGAATTTTTAACCTCATGATACAAGGTTACTGTCCGAGGTTGACTCAATCAGGTTGAACATGGGTGAGGTATGGGCAAGGCCACGTGACTGGTTGTGTCAGGTGATAACCCAGGAGCGAACATTTGTGCAGACAGCCTGGTTCAAATCGCGATCGATCATCTAATCACTCATTTAGACGATCAACGCAGCGAGCCTTTTTCGCCAAGTCGATGGCTACCCACATTTGGTTATCTAGAGAAATAAACAGCCAATGAGGTAGACAATGGGACGTTCGGGACCCTGTATTTGGTTAAAGAATTAGACAACCATATTTTGGGGGTCTTGTAAAGATATAACTATATTGTTTCACTGTAACTAAAATTTTCACGTCATGGTTGTGATACGTTTCACTGTTAAATCCTGGGATCTGGCCGCAGGAAAGTAGTTGCAGTTGTGGAACCAGCCGGACAAACCAGGTTCACAACAGACTGATCCAGTTGGCTCTAACAGAAATCGTTCGTTACTTACACAATCGTTTACTTCATGCCTTTGAACAAGGTTGTATTTTCACACATCACGGCGGCGTTTATTTTGTTAACCAAAATGTGTCTTTCCGTTAAAATAGAAAGTTGAAGCAAATGATTCGCATCAGATTACACAACATGATCTAACCTGTTTGCCTACTTCAGTCGATGTCGACCATGAATGTGCATCACAAACGCATGAATTTCATGTTTTGCAGCTTTTAGAATGACTAAACAGTCCGATTCGGGAGGAACAATCTCTCCCACAGCGCTGGCAACGAAAGTCAGAACTCGGTGGTATTGCGTCAGTTACACGCCGGAGCCAAGAGCTGTATTTGCTCCTCCATAGCTTGCAGACGACGCTTTACACAATGTCTCCAATCTGAGCGGTCAAGAACAAGTTCTTCCCAGCTCGCAGGGGCCAATGCCAAGAGTTTTCATATCCCTTTCGCAAACATCTTTGTAGGGCAGGTGCGGTCTGTCAAATGGTCGACTTCCTAATTGCAACTCACCGTAGAGTAGATCTTTCGGAATACGACCATTTTCCATTCTATAGACATGACCAAGCCACCGCAGGCGGCGCTGACGTAATAGGGTGAACATGCTCTGTAGATCAGCTTTTGAAAGCACTTCAGCGTTAGTCACTCTGTCCATCCACGATATGTTCAAGATACGACGGATGCTTCGTAGATTTGGAGTAGTCAGCTTCCGTTCGTGTCTTGCGTGTGTGGTCCAGGTTTCACTGCCGTACAGTAAAGCATTTAGTACGCACGCGCTGTATACCATCATCTTTGTCTTTACAGTCAGCTTGCGGTTACCCCAAACACGAAAGTTCAATCGGGACAAAATGACAGATCTGACGTATAACAAAATAATTAACAACATTTTTCTCAATATGTTTGCGTATGGCAATTTTTCTACCATTTCCAAGCGTACAGAGTCGAATGAATATTATATTAGTTACTGGTTTCTACCTTTTGCCAAACTAAATAAAATATTTGTAACGCCAAAGTTCGAAGTTTTTGCTTTTGAAATATAAATTTTTGGATGATCAGATTACTTTTGGACAGGCATCGCGATGAATCGTTGTACGAAATACTTCGTAAATATTTCAAAATCCATTCTGAATGAAAAATTGTCAGGTTGATCTTGTTGTTGACCTCCTTCGGTCGATGTCCACCATGGATGTACATCACAGTCGCATCAATTTTCTGCAGCTTTTAGAATGACCAATCAATCCGATTCGGGAGTAACAATCTCTTCCGCAGCGCTTGCAACGATGTTCAGAACTCGGTTGTAACGCGTTAGTTGCACGCCGGAGGTGTGATCTGCGTTCAGCGGCCAAGAGCTGTATCTTCTCATCCCCAGCTTGTAGACGACGATTTACGCAATGCTTCCAATGTCAGCGGTCAAGAGCAAGTTCTTCCCAAATCGCTGGGTCAATTCCAAGAGCTTTCGTATCTATTTTGTAAACGTTTTTGCACAGCAAGTGCGGTCTACCCAATGTTCGAATTCTATAGGTTGATGAGAGGATCGCTTAAAACAAATTCGCAAGGCGAACGAAACGTTACTCAAATGCCTACTTACATAATGTAAGTAGTGCGAGGTAAAATTTGCTTCAAGGTCAATCGAGTCCGAATTTCTGTTTTCCTGTTCCACGAATCCCACAACCCAAGAGATCGTATAATGGTCAACGAGTTTATTACGTACACGTGGACTAGTAATTCACGCGGCTATATTAAGTTTGGTAAACCTCATTAAAACAAAATTTTCCTCAATGAGACAGTGCCAGTTGTTTGGTTGATCGAATTTGCCAACTGGTTTTGAGTCAGCCGGTTAAATTGAAGTCATCAACACATTGTGCTTCTTTTACCGACCTTGACGAATCACTCATCTTTGGATAGCGCCTGACATTGGAACTCTGATTCTGTTCCGCAAGACGCTCGAACCATTTTCGAGCAAATTTTGAACTCCAAATTCTGGAGTGTTTGCAACAGTCGTGCTTTCAACTCTTGTCTCAAGAGTAAGTTTCAAATGGTCAAAAATGGTTTCGGGTAACAAAGATGCTCATTTGCATGCATTTCCATCACACACACAAACCCTACGACCGGTTTCGTGTTGTTTGCACTCACCAGGTAGGGACGGTATGACCGAGATCCGCTATAAGTTTTTTATCCAATAAATTATTGAATCTTGATACAGTTCAAGCGTGCTAGTTCACGTGCACTGACCTTTTCTTACACAGGTTACATCAAATCATTTAATAAACACGCATGTTCCAAGAGCGTTTTGCGGTGGATGTCAAAATGACAGGATGTAACGATTTTATCCATAAACGTAACAGATGATTTGATAGATTTATTCATAAATGATATGCAGGTAAAAAAGCTAAGCTTTACAAGATTCACACATAAATAGATCGGGTCGGACGGTCAATAATTATCATAAAATATTTCAAGGATTACTATCAAACGCAATACAAATTTGTACATATGTGTATCTAACGATGTTTTAAAAGCGTCGAAGGTATCCGATACAACCACATGAATACGTAAACTGTTCCACAATTGCACGGATAGAAAATGAGTATTTGCGGCATTTCAACGTGCTACGTGGCAATTTCTAATTTGTCTAATAAAAACGTTTGTTAGAAATTAGACGAGTGTCCATCCAGATATGTGTTATGACAGAAATTCGATAAAGGTTTTCAAAGATGGGTGAGACACTGTCCAAATGAAAATCAGCGCTCCTGGTTGTCGTCTGTATTGGAGTGCATACAATTTCAGAATTCTGAGGCGCTGTGTTGTATAGTTTCCAATAGTTTAGATCTTTTTCAACCAAAGATCACAAGCTTGTATGGCATACCCAATACGGGTACGAAACCAGCTTGAAGGCATCTTGCAAATGATTTTGAAGTCAAATGAATCATGAGCATTTCTGATGAGAAAAGCTGAGTGAGAAAAGCTGTATTTTCAGTGTTTAGGGACTTTTTGTTTTTTTGTTATTTCAAGTTGTTCAATGTGAAACACCGTGTTAGCAGATAATCTGCTTCGACGTTGTTTACAGGATTTGCAGCACCATCAGTTAGCATCCGTTTATTCATAGATTTATTCATAGATTATATGCAGGTAAAAAGCTATGCTTTACAAGACCCACAAAAATGTACATCGGGTCGGATGGTAAAAAATATCAAAATATTGTTAGATTATTGTCAAACATAAAAAAACATACTTTTCCATGTGGATATCTAGTGATTTTTTGAAAACTTTAACAGTTCCAGATTGTACCACATGAGTAGGTAAACTGTTCCACAGTTGCACATTGCGAACGGAAAATGCATATTTACGGCAGTTCAACCTGCTATGCTGTTGGTAAAGTTTTAATTGGTGACCTCGCAGATGTGTGTTATGGGAAAGATGAAACAAATGACCGCAAGGATGATTTGTTTGATTAAGCACTGTCCAAATGAATATAAGTGCTCCTCGTTTCCGTCTGTATTCAGCCGAATGCAAATTCAATAATTTAAGTCGTGTTTCGTATGGATAATTTGATAGTCCCAGGACGAGTTTTGTCGCTCTGCGCTGTGGAGTTTCTAATAGCAGAATATCTTTTTTCAACCAAGGATCCCATGCCGGTATAGCATATTCAACATGAGGACGGATGTACGTTGAAATCAATTTGCAGGCAATATTGGGGTCAAACGAACCTAGGACTCTTTTAAGGAGACCCAAGTTGTTTTCAGCTTTGCAGGCAGCCAGTCGACATTGCATTGAGTTTCCTAAGTCTGATTGGATAATCACACCTAAATCTTTTTCGGAGGAGGCGGGTTTAATAACAGTGCGACCAAGATAATATACTTTGCTCGACTTGCTGTTGAAAGACAATAGGCTGCATTTCGAAGCATTCAGGGGCATTTCGTTGTCTATGGACCAAGTGTGAATCATATAGAGATCCCGTTGCAGGTTCTGTGTGTCGTCTGTGGATTAACAGTCTGAAACGGCCACTATTTACTATTAAATTTTGAATTAGAAGATGACGTGCTAGTCGGCAAGGCACAGCCAAATCTCACATATTAAATTGTCGAGCGCTAACACACGTTCGTCATCTTCAAAGCCGATTATATCATCAATCTGTTAGTACTGACCTTATCTGCTGTGCGCAAAAAAACATGGAACCATTCACATGAGTGTCTGGTGGAAAAGAATTTGGATGTATTTTTCCATTTCATCTTGCTCATGCTTGCTCGTTTACGATGGTTGGGACATGTTTTAAGAATGCCTCATCACCGTTTACCATACGGCGTCTAATTCGCAAAGCTTGGAAGTAGCTGGGAGAAACGATCCGGTGGCGCGTTGGAATAAAAGTACTCACCGTAGAGCTAGGTTCAGTGGAGTGTATTCGTTTGCCTGTGTGTTATCCAAAAGATCCACTTATTAGTTGAAAACCTTACCAGATATGACTGAAATCCGACGTCAGTGGAATCAATGTAGTTTATGAAATTACGTCATACATGTTTCAATCCTCTACCAGTGTAACAGATTATATAAAACGTCACAAAATCACGCACAGTAAAACCACAAAAAGAAGCTTACATTTTGAGCATTTGCATGTTCTACGTACGCGTCTGCTTAACCGCGTTTTCAAATTACTGTGACCTGGCACTTTTCCAAGATCCAGATCTGTGCTTCATCTGTAAAATTATTAAACATTTATGTCACTTAACCGAAGCAATCTATTTTTCGATCACATTGCACCACTTTGCTGGCGAATTACTCTATCTCTAGTCATGGTTAAATGTTACAATCTGCGCTCATTCTCAAAAGTGAAAGCTTAATCAAATTTGTACAAACCGTAAAGATATTCTTCCGAGATTTAATCGCTGTTTCTGAAAATAGCAAAAGTAATCAAACCTTGACATCCGCCCATTAGACCTCCTATGGAGAGCTCCGTGATTATCAAGCGATTTATCACGATTGTATTCCAATAACCGCACATGACAGTGAATTAGGAATCAAAGAAACCCCACTTCTACATAAGTGGTGTTTCGAACGCTCTGGTTTTAACAGAGCCCACAGCCTCTGTGGACATTAAGTCTCCAACAGACCAATCGTGATGTCGACCAGTAATTGCATGCCACTTACCACTTCAGGGCACAAAACACAGTAATTAATTTCAACAGACATAAAAATTATAATTAGTGGACAAAAAGTTGATTTAATTATTCCAGTTAACCGGAAGCTTCGTTTGACGAAACAATGTAATTCTCACTTGCAATAGAAAGTGTCTGAGTTTCGGAATGAGCATGAATGCAACGATTTGAAAATTGACATAAAAATGGATACAAAAGTAATATAGATGAATAAAAAGATAGACTGGTATGCAGGTGATTAGATGGACAAATAGATAGAAATAGCGTTTAATAGACAGACAAATAGACATATAGACATATAGACAGACAGATAGATAGATAGGTAGATAGATAGATAGATAGATAGATAGATAGATAGATAGTGAGATAGATAGATAGATAGATAGATAGATAGATAAATAGATAGATAGATAGATAGATAGATAGATAGATAGATAGATAGATAGATAGATAGATAGATAGATAGATAGATAGATAGATAGATAGATAGATAGATAGATAGATATGTAGATAGATAGATAGATAGATAGATAGATAGATAGATAGATAGATAGATAGATAGATAGATAGATAGATAGATAGATAGATAGATAGATAGATAGATAGATAGATAGATAGATAGATAGATAGATAGATAGATAGATATATGCTAATATCTCATTGTCGTCCTAGGGTGAACATGCGCTGTAGACTGGGTTTAAAATTCTCTTCTGTCTTTGTCACTCTGTTCATCAGCCTTATGTTTGCAGTGCGACAGTTGATCCGTAAATGGTAATCATTCAGGTCCCGTTCGTGTCTTACCTAGTTCGTCTACGTTCTACTGCCATGCAGTAAAGAATTTTGTACGCACGCGCTGTATAACGTCATAATGTCTCCATAATCATCTCCTGGTTGCAACAGACAGGAGAGTTCAACCGTGACGAAACACAAGAAGCTTTGCCAATCTTTGTGTTTTCCGAAGAGGCAGTTCGCAAAAATTTAATCAAGATACGTTAAGTTATTCAATAGTTTAAGTTGACGGTTTACAACTCTAAATATGGGAGGCATTGCAGCCCCTCGACTAAGTGTTTTAGACTTGTAATAAGGACAAAATACAATACCTAGTAGTGATTGAAAAAGTTTTGGGCTATATCGTTGTTAAACAACCAGCCACTGACAAGCATATACCTTGGTTCATGCACTCAAGTGTTGCACTATACACCATATTCATATGTATATTCATTATACCATTTTTAAGCAAAGTTTCATTAGGATCTCGTTTTATTGTAAGTTTAGTTATGTACGGTAGTTTAGTAATGTATGGAGTTGGGTTTGCCGTGCGAAACGACATATTAAAAGCAAAAGAACTGAGCAGCAGTGGGAGCGAACGGATTTGGACTCTATATCTGAAGTGCATTACTAATACCATCACGTTGGTAAACGTTTATGCACCGAAGCTCTCCGCGACGACTGCTGAAAAAGACGCTTTTTATCACAACCTCGCAACAGTCCTGAAAAACGTGCCACAAAGAAACTGTGCAGTGGTATTGGGTGATTCCAATGCCAGAGTTGGTGCAGATTACGAGTCTTGGCTAAACTGTCTCGGAAGGTTCAGGTGCAGGTAAAACCAATGAAAATGGACAACGTCTCTTAGAATTGTGCACACAGTTCAATCTTTGTGTCAGTAACACTTTCTTTCAAACAAAACCACAGCATAAAGTCTCATGGAAACATCCTCGCTCTAAGCATTGGCATCAGCTTAATCATATCCTTGTTAAGCGAACTAATATAGGAAGCGTGCTCCTCACGTAATCATATCAAAGCGCAGATTACGACACTGATCATTCGCTGATTTAAGCAAAACTGAATCTTCCCCACACGAGATTTCACCGCACCAAATTGTCTGCTAAGCCTAGGATAGACGTCACTCGCATGTGCGAACCTAAACTAACTGCGCGATTCGAAAAAGCATACACAGCCGAGTTCAACGAGACAACTCCACAAGAATCGGCTTCAGAATACTGGGTTTCGATAAAAAAGCTGCATATACCGAGTCGCACATTCCACTTTCGGTCCGAAGAAAGCTCGAACGAGCGACTGGTTGGAATCAAAAGCTTCTGAGATGACTGCTGTGTTGGATGAGATACGGTCAGCATTCTTGAGGATCAAAGATATGCCAACAGATGAAAACTTACAACTTAAGAGCAGCTAGAAAAAAGGTCCAACAGACTGCAGTGCGATGTGCAAATGACTATTGGACTGAAATTAGCCTCAATATCCCAAAAGCTGCAGGTTCCGTAAATTGTCAGGGTATGTATGATGGCATCAAGTGTGCCATTGTCCCAAACAAACTTAAAACGGCTCCCATTAAGTCTGTATCTGGTAACCCGATTGTCGACAAAACGCAACAGATGGAAAGATGGGTAGAGCACTTCTACTCTAGGGAAGTACGGTTTTAGCGCATGTACTTGAAAAAGTGTTTATAAACATGAGATTAATGCAGTTCAGATCTAGTGACCTCAAAGCGGTGAACAAAATAACAACCGAACTTGATAAACATTTTGAGTGTTGTACTTTATAATAGATCTGCAAATAAACACCATTTATGGGTTACGTAAAGCGATTCTCACGTGAAAAACACATGATTCACAATAAAAGAACAGCCAACTAAATTGTTTTGGTAGAAAAGCACAGCGTATATATATTGAGTTGAAAAACTGGACCCGATATCATCGTTGAAATGTCTAAATACAGTTTATATTTGATTGCGTTTGGTCTCGTTCTAGTCTCAATACAATGGAGTGAAGGATACCGAATGGACAGCGAAAAAGTGTATGATGAAAATGAAGACGATTATGATTTCGACGATGAAGATGACGGAGAAAATGGAGACGAATCCATGAGCAAAGTGTCCAAGCGACGTATGCATCCGAAAAACGAGCGAAAAATGATGAACATGAAGAAAAAGAGTCGTGATCATGAAGGCATGCCAATGATGAAGGGAGAGAAATCAAACATGCTTCACCGAAGGCCAAAGATGGACAAGAAAATGAAAAGCAAATCGATGATGAACAGTGGCATGTAATCTGTGATAATTTGGTGTACACAACTAATTGCAATATATTAGTAGTTTGTGTGATCGCTGGTTCTTGATAATATAACTGGTTCTTGTGGCAAGGCGCCCACTCAGTCAATGAGATAAATAAAATGAAACAAGACAAAGCTTCATTCGAACATCTTCGAAATTTTATCTCCAGGCTAATGTTAAGAAACAACGAATTATGCACAAATTTCACACATAAATGTCATCACAGAAAATGAACATGCGCAGAAGTTCAGAACACGAAATTATAATAGTTTAGGGTTCAAATGACTAACGGTACATAGCATTTTTCATGGTTTTGATAGACTTGGTTGGTTCTGGGTTTGAACCCCCCAAAAAGTGCTCCCAAATTACGAGCGTCTCAATTTGCATCTCAACCATTTTAATAAACATTTGCTACTGATGAGTTGGATTCAAGGATTTATGGTGAAAAATGCGAACGCTTTACAACACGACAATATTATGGTATGAACGAAAATGTGAAAAATATAATATTATGTACCAAGTAGAGTATATCAGATGTATGAAGTTTCTTTAGTTTGTAGAGCGTCATATAAAGAGAAACCACCATGTGTTGAAGTAAGGAATTCCGTGATTCATAGCATACACGCAGCCAATCAGCAACACTATAAATTCCCCACTCCCGTATCGGCTGTCGCAATTATTTTTATTCTGTACGTGTCTGTTTCCTTAGGAATGCCCTCCTGAAACTATTGTCATCGCTCCCAGTGTCGAAACCTTCATTAGAAATTTAGACACTAATTTTCTGCAAAACGAATTGATGACACCTGCGTATTGACTCATGGTAAGTATTCAACTGGACTATGCTTGACATTACATAATTATTTCTTATTCCTTTTCAATGAACGAATATTTACTATGATATGGTAATTGTGATGCGACAATAAATTCTTGTATGTTGAAGTATTCAGGATTTCTGTTCTTGTCACCCGTGGATGGTTTCACGGTCAAACATTAATTCATTTAGTTAACCCATGCTACATACCATCAGTTCTGCCTGACACTAAAGTTGAAACAGGACAGATGACCTAATTGCTGCAAATCCGTAGATACATTTATGTGTCCACCAAGAGTTTTCAACGGTGTTGATGAGAAGTGCTACAGTCTATTGACCGAGAACGTTTGAATTGTTCAGTCAGCGAATACCTAAGCATGAAGGCGAAATGCGATTATGTTGAATAAATCTTCCCCTGGTAGTGAACAATGATGGCAGCCTCGTCATCAAACACCACGCCATAGATTAACATATTCGGTACCATCGTTTTCAAAAGCTTGCGCATGAACAACCTGTTGTACGTAAACGCATATAGCAAAGAAAATGCCGAACAGCATTAACATATCCTTGCTTGACGCGAAAGTGGTCTAAGGCATTTATACCCTAGTGGAGTGCTATCATGGAGTTGCGATCATAAGATTAAATGTTGTCAAAAGTCCCTCCGTGCTGTTGAAATCAAAAGCCTATGGTAAACAATTTCAGAGATATTTTTGAAGCAGTCTCTATCTACGGTTGATGTTACGTTGCAAATAACCTGAAACCGAATATGCATTGTAGAAAAGTGTTTAATCGGGCATGTGGTATATTAGGAATCCTGAGAAGAATTTTCGGACGGTTCTCACCCAGAACAATTCCTCGTATTTTGAATACTTACATCTATCCAACGATGGATTATTTGATCCCAACCTGGGCACCGTGGTTGCGTAAAGACATCGCGATCCTGGATCGAATATACCACAAAGCTACAAAGTTAGTTGAAGGGATGCAGCGGGTCCCGTATCAAGAGCGAATGGCCATCCTTGGTTTGCGTGATTTTACACGAAGACGAATGAGGATCGACCTGATTCTGGCTTACAAGATACTGCGGATCGAAAACCATCCGCTTAGCGAACTAATAAAAGTAAACTCCCTCCGAAATACACACAGTCACTCGTGTTGCCTCGAAATACCGCACTCAAGACTTGATTGTCGTCGCTATTTCTTCTCTGTGCGTATCTGCTTTCTATGGAATGCGCTACCGCAAGATGTTGTGAATGCAACGACAATTGATGTTTTCAAATCGAAATTGGATGCATACGTCAAGCAAAACACTGAATTTTGCCCGGTGTATTGAAGCAACATGAACCCAGAAAAATATTAACAATGTGATTTTAATTAAATTTTTCTTTTTGCAATAGTTGTCATCCCATAGTACGTGTAAAGCATTAGCTTTTTATCACCATAAAATCTTGATTCTTGATTCTTGAAGATTCGGAGTAATCTCTATCAGATCATTTTTGTAGCCGCATCTGTGACGAACAGTATTCCGACGACCTTCAGAAAATAGTTTATTCGTTATTAGTTGTAGTTGCATCTATCACTGTTATTCTTGACTAGTATATGGATTTTGGTGAGACAGAATGCTCCTGTTTACTTGAATCAATTTCCTCTAAAGTATTAATGGACATGATGGCGAACTGGTATGATAAGTACAGGTTTGGATAAAGTTAATTGCATAAGTTGAGTTTTATGATGGTATTGATCCAACAATAGAAAATCACTACCTGTTTATTTTATGCGTACGGCAGGTATGATTGTAACCCAAATGAATTGAAACCCTGCAAGACTCTATGTGGTTTTACGTTAGTTTCAAGACAGTTCTTCTTGTTGGGAGGGTACCATTTGCTGCCCAGCAATGGTGGACTGGTTAATTTATTGGAAGTTCTAACTATTAATAGAACATGATTAGAGCTGCAAATGGTTTAACGAAACACGTATTTAGAACAGAGGATATCCGTTTCGGGTGTAAAAATCAAGCTCTACAATCCACATATTATTGCTGAACCCCCTTTTGTGTGATGTTGACAATGGACACAAACCGCCTGCTCATGACGGTTTTATTTCAGGTGACTATTCAGTCCAATTCTGGAGAAACTATCTGTTCCGCAGCAAACATAGCGATATGCACTACTCGGAATTTGCACTTCGGACACGTGATCTACGTTCAGCTGACGAGAGCTGTATCTGCTCATCTCCAGTGTGAACATGAGATTTCACACTGTGCATACAAAGTGAACGGTCCACCGCAAGCTCTTACCAACTCGTAGAGTCAAGGTCAAGAGCTTTCATAGCTCTTTTTCAATCGTCTTTGTAGCGCAATTGTGCATCCTATACAAAGGTTTTCACCCGGATTTTCATTCCCCGTATGACCGTTCCACATTTTTCACACGACACAGCGATTGAACATGGCGCTCTGGCAGTACAGTAAACATACTCTCTAGGCCAGCTCCTGTCCGATCAATACCAAATAATATACAATGTTTCTTGTGGTTTACGTCTTGATTTGGATTTCAACAGCTGTTAGGAACTAGTTCTCTGATCCATGAAAAATTTGAAAAACAGTAAACTAAATAACAATTCAAGGTCATTGTTACTCAGTTTAAATAAACAAAATTCATTTTAAATTCAGCCTTCACACGTGTTGATTCACCAAACGGATCGAGATAAAAGGTAAAAGTTATCAAACTTTTACACGTGGAGAATAATAAGTTGCAACCAACATCACAAATATATAAAAAAACATTTTCTTCAAATATCTCTTAAACAACTATACCCATCAGATCTAATCAGTGTATCCTATGGGAAGACCTGACACGGAGATCAGTTCGGTTGGGCGACCACAATAGATGTTGGTGGCTCCTTCTGAACTGGTCAGGCAAACAAAGCTACTCAAATGTGCCAGTTTGAAGAACAGTTCATAAACGCCTAATTGCGATCGGTCAAACGGTGGACGGTAGCTCAGGTCGTTAAGGCGTGGGACTACAATGGTCATGGTCGGGTGTTTGAATCCCACCCGAAGCGAAAAGATATACACTGCTGATGAGTTCAAATAAAAGCGAAACTTGAGTCCAGTGATTTCACTATGGATCAACTTTGTAAATAGTTCGATGGGCTTGGCACAGATGAGTCGTCACGAATATCAAGTGGTCTGACCTGAAATGTAACTTTCTACACGTAAACACGAGCTGCGAGGCGAAACAGGCTACAAAATTATAGCGGGACCAAGAAGTAGTGGGAGCGAAAGAATTCGAACTCTAAATAGACAGCGCATTACTGGTACCATTACGTTGGTCAACATTTATGAACTGACGTTCTCTGAGACGCCTGCTGAAAAAGACGCTTTATACCATAACCTTACAACAGTTCTCAAAAATGGGCCAGAGTTGGTGCTGATCACGAGCCTTGGCCAAAGTGTTTAGGATAGTTTGGAGTGGGTAGAACAAACAATAATGGATAATGCCTTTTATAAATGTGTATACAGCTCAGCTTTTGTGCTACTAAGTCATTTTTTCAAACAGGGCAACAGCAAAAATATTTCGGAAACATCCATGCTCTAAGCTTTGGCATCAGCTTTATCTTAGCCTTGTTAGGCGCACTAATACAGCATGCGTGCTCCTCACCAGATCATATCAAATCGCAGACCGCGACACTGACCATTCAATGGTTTGTGCGAGCCTGAAGTTTCAGCAGACTATATTTCACCCCACCAACTTGGGTGCAAAGACAAGAATAGTCGTCAATCATATGCACAAGCCTGATCTTTTTGTACGATTATATCAACCTTTCAAAAACAAGCTCAACCAAACAAGTCCACCAGATTCAGCCTCTGAAAACTTGGAATCACTGAGAAACTGCAGACGATGAATCGCTTTTTTCACTTACGCTCTGAAGAAAGTGCAAACAAGTGACTGGTTCGAAGACAAACCTCATGGGATGACTACTATCTCGAGCGAGAAACGGTCAGTCTTCTTGAAGTTCAAAAGAAGGTCAGCAGAAAAAATATTACGATATTTTCAAAGCAGCTAGAAATAAGGTCTAACCGACTGATGGAAATGTGTAAATGATTGTTAGAATGAAATTTGTCCCAGTATCCAAAAAGCTGCGAATACTGTTAATGTTCACGGTATGTAGAATGTGATTACGAAGGCCGCTGGACCAAACAAACTTAAAACGACTTCCATTGCGTCAGTATCTAGTCACCCGATTGTCGACAAAACTCAGCAGATGGAAAGATGGGTAGAGCAATTCTCCTCTCTCAACTCTTGCGACAACATCATTTTACCGCATACACTTGAAAATGTTGCACGCTTGTCAATCGTGGAACACCTAGATACTACCCCTTCTCTTGATGAGCTTAATAGAGCAATCGACCGCTTAGCGTCTAGATAGGTCACTGGTGACGACGGAATTCCACCTGAGATGATCAATTACTGTAGCACAATTTTGTTACAGCCACTTCACCATTTATCCTTCAGTGTTTGCAGGAGGAATATGTCCCGAAAGAGACGCGAGATACATAAAGATCATCATGCTTTTTGAGAATAAAGTTGATCGAGGTGACTGCAACAATTACCGGGGCATCACTTTTCTAAACGTTGTAGGCAAATTTATTGCTGAAGTTTTGCAGATGCGGCTACGAATTCCAAATCTCAATGTGACTCCCGCAAGGGCTGATCAACCGTTGACATGATATTCTCCCTGAGACAACTTCAGGAGAAGTACCGGGATGAGCGTATACCATTATACGTTGTTTTATTCTTTTTGCAAGGGCATTGGACCATCTTAACAGGGAGGCTCATTTCAAAATGTTAGAACTCATTGCCTGCCCCCCTCAAGATTACGCAAACTCGTTATTTCATTCCACTCCGGAATATAGGGCTCAGTCCATTTTAACGGTTGCAGTTCAGAAACATTTTAAATTCGCTGAGGCGTCAAACATGAATTTTTGCTTGCTCCCACACTGTTCGGCATTTTGTGTGCTCTGCAGCCGAAGCATGTTTTAAAACGAGAACAGAAAGTATCTATCTACGGACGCGACCTACTTTTTTTACCGACGATTCAAGTATTATTGATCAGGCCCTAGAACACCTCCAGTCGCTAATGGACTGTTTTTCGTCGACATGCAAAAACATTGGGCTAAAAATCAGTATGAGCAAGACCATAGTCATTCGTCAAGGGACTGTATCGCCTCCAATCATCACTGTTGAAAACTGTCAGCTTGAACCAATCCATCATTTCACATATCTTGGTTCAACCATTGCGGATAACCTCTCGCTAGACACGGAGATTGATGAGCGGATTGGCAGAGCAGCTGTCATTCTGTCCCGTTTGAACTCTCGTGTTTGGGGTAACCGCAAGCTGACTGTATAGACAAAGGTGATGGTATACAGCGCGTGCGTCTTAATGCCTTACTGCACGGCAGTGAAACCTGGAACACCCAAGCAAGACATGAACGGGAGCTTAATGCTTCTCATCTACAAAGAATCCGTCGTATCTTGAACATATCGTGGATGGACAAAATGACTAATGCTAAAGTGCTTTTAAAAGCTGGTCTACATAGCATGTTCACCCGACTACAACAGCACCGCCTGCGGTGGGTTGGCCAGGTCTACAGAATATAAAATGGTCGTATTTCGAAAGATCTACTATATTGTGAGTTGCAATCAGAAAGTCGACCTAGAGTCGCTAATGGACTGTTTTTCGTCGGCATGCAAAGACTTTGGTCTAACAATCAGCATGAGCAAGACGAAAGTCATTGGTCAAGGGACTGTATCGCCACCTATTATCACTGTTTGAAACTGTCAGCTTGAACCAGTACATCATTTCACATATTTTGGTTCAACCATTGCGTATAACCTCTCGCTAGACACGGAGATTGATAAGCGGATTGGTAAAGCAGCTGCCATATTGTTATGATTGAACTCTCTTTTCTGGGTCAACCGCATTTGTTAGGAAGGACAAATATGGTACACAGTGCGTGCGTACTAAAGGCTCTAATTTACGGCAGTGAGACCTGGACCATCTAAGCAATACCCAAATAGAAGCAGAATGATTTCCATTTACGAAGCATCCTCCGTATCTGGAACATATCGTGAATGAATAAATTAACGAATGCTGAAGTGCTTTCTAAAGTTGCTCTACAGAGCATTTTGACCCTTCTAGGGCAGCACTGCCTATGCTGACTGTGTCGTGTACCGAACAAAAATGGTCGTATTACAAAAGATCTATGGTGAATTTAAATTAGGCAGTCGACCTTTGAGCAGACAGAACTTTCGGTACAAAGACGAGTGCAAACGAGACATGAAAGCTCTTAGCATTGAACCTACAATTTGGGAAGAACTTGCACTTGACCGTTCACTTTGGAGGCACTGTTTAGATTGTTAGCTGGAAGCTTTGAATGCGCAGATATATCCTTTTGTGTGCAACTGCCACCTATGGTCCGAGTACTGCCTATCGCTCTGAGCGCTGCTGGAGAGATTGTTCTTGTCGAATCAGACTGTTTAGACAATCTAAAAGCCGTATAGCATGTGCTTACGATTTACATCCCTTGTCGACTTTGAAAGAGGCGAATTTTTAACCTCATGATACAAGGTTACTGTCCGAGGTTGACTCAATCAGGTTGAACATGGGTGAGGTATGGGCAAGGCCACGTGACTGGTTGTGTCAGGTGATAACCCAGGAGCGAACATTTGTGCAGACAGCCTGGTTCAAATCGCGATCGATCATCTAATCACTCATTTAGTCGATCAACGCAGCGAGCCTTTTTCGCCAAGTCGATGGCTACCCACATTTGGTTATCTAGAGAAATAAACAGCCAATGAGGTAGACAATGGGACGTTCGGGACCCTGTATTTGGTTAAAGAATTAGACAACCATATTTTGGGGGTCTTGTAAAGATATAACTATATTGTTTCACTGTAAATAAAATTTTCACGTCATGGTTGTGATACGTTTCACTGTTAAATCCTGGGATCTGGCCGCAGGAAAGTAGTTGCAGTTGTGGAACCAGCTGGACAAACCAGGTTCACAACAGACTGATCCAGTTGGCTCTAACAGAAATCGTTCGTTACTTACACAATCGTTTACTTCATGCCTTTGAACAAGGTTGTATTTTCACACATCACGGCGGCGTTTATTTTGTTAACCAAAATGTGTCTTTCCGTT
>JACCGJ010013149.1:0-11220 GCA_013407085.1 Atriophallophorus winterbourni
TCTTCGATGAAATCTATCATAGAGCAACAAAGTTAGTGATGGGTTTTCGCAATGTTCCGTATACCGAAAGAATGCGACGTCTGGGTCTATGTAACTTTACCCAAAGTAGAATACGACGCGATATTATTCTGACTTATAGAATTGTGTCTACCGAAGGAAATCCACTAAAACACTTTCTTGATGTATGTGATGGAAAAGTAACACGCGGACATACCGTATCCCTTTACATTCCAAGTTCCCCTATTCATTGTCGGCGCCATTTTTTGGAATTCCCTACCCCAACATGTGGTGGACTCTCCTTGCCTGACGATTTTCAAAGCGAAATTGGACTTGCACTTGCAAACGAACAACATTCGTGAGCCTCACATGTGATATTCTCTATTGCTTTTAGACTATTGTAAATTTCATGTTTCATTCATACCGTAATCCTGTGGTGTTGTAAATGAATGAAATTTAATTGAAACTCGAATAGTAGAGCAATGCACTGATAAGAGATTTCAATTGTGTAATTTTCTTTCAAGACTCAGCATTGGTCAGTGAGTGTAAACTATCAGGATCTGGTTTATAACCATTAACATCAACAATGTATATAGAGCATTCAAATTTCGAAACAGAAAACAAACCCTTTTTTGATTAACAGCAAAAATTTATAAGTGAATCTACAAAACGTCTCCAATAAACGTTCATCATGAATGGATCGCGTTGGCGAATGCACAATAACATCATCCTGATATATTTTGACTTAAACCATAGCACAATAAATATCATTCATGACTTGTTGAAATAGATCAGGATAATTACACACATTAAAAAGTAAAACATTTGTACCTAATAAATTAAATATGTGTTGATGGTAGTTTACATTCAAGGCTGATCAGTCTAGGGTAATTTTAAGCAGGCGAACTTTAGATCAATCTTCGAGAACAATTCAGATCCCGACTATTTTTTCAAAGTATCTTCGGATTCAACTGTCGTGCATGTTTGCTTCAACAATCTTGTATTTAATGTAAAACGATAATCAACGCAAATCCCTGGGGTCATACATCAGACTTCAACAGTGCAACAACAAGTGTGCCCCAAGCTGATGACTACATGTTTTCAATGATACCTTCACAACTTAGATCTTCCAAAACATTTTAACAGGTTTACGGAACCCATATGCAATAAGACGTCGTTTGAGAGACACAGGGTTTCCTTCTACGTCAAGAGAAATTGGAGGAATTCGCTTTCCACCTGTTGCTTGCGAACATTTTACAATGAGATTCTTCAACTATGAAGTATCTTCTGACGATGTCAAAAGAGATAGACTAACTTTTAAAGATGGCATGTCTTTCAAACCGAGAATAGTTTGACCAGTTTTAATAACAGTGAATCGACAGGCAACAGTATTATTTTCATCTTCGATAGAAATCATACACGATCCAATAATACAAATAGAATGTCCCGTAGGGCCTTATACTGATATGCTAGAAGAATGGACTTTCGTATGAGAAGCAAACTGCTTTAAACCTCTGTGAAATATGCGAATGAACACTACCCGTAAATAGAATAAAATCTAGCGATGTGTTATCAGAAACACAAGAAATAGTTTTACGAATACGGCTAGAATAACAATGATCTAGATCCATCATTAATATCGCTTACTTGAGAATTCCTTGAATCAGTCCAATATGTTATAGTAGTTCGAGAAACAGATTAGATATGATCGGCTTTCCGCAATTATGAAATGTATCCTGGTGGAATCGGCAACTATGGCGTGAGTGAATTCTACCGCATGATGAACATTTCCCAATTGTGATTGTATATGGATTGCTATCAGCAAAACGACGATAATCTGGTTGATATTTGAACTGTTGCACTTTTAAAGAATCCTTGGCTTTTCCACGTTTAAGTGTATCAAACATGCAGGAACCTTTCGCTGATGAGAAATCGATCGTTGACACACGCGCATTTTGATAATGTTCACAGTGAACTTGAACATCATCGAAAGAGGGTTTTGCAATTTCAAGAGCTCATTCTGTAGAACAGTCATTAATTCCAGAATTGAGGAGATCTTTCAACTCCATTTCCAGAAAATAATCGAAATGGCATCTAGCAGACTGAATAACCATTGTTGAATAAAATCGATGAGATTCTTAATTAGGATGCCGCAAAATTGAACGACATTTCACCCGTCCGTTTGCTTCAAAGCGCACGGGTTTATCTATATTGCAATAAAAGCACTTTCACGGTTTCGTATGTGACTGAAATGGGAGGATCCGGATGTGCCCAATATTTGATTACCTTATACGCAGATTTTCTGCCTAAATTCAGAAAAAGAACAGACTTTTTAACATTCTCAGCTTTGATACGTGTTACCTACCGAATTTCGAATTTTTATAAATACACTTCAACTTTGAGTGCATTTGCATTCATGCCAAGATTTTCCAAACATGAATTCTGGATGACAAATTGGAGTTGATGAAGCCAAATATAGAATTTGAATAATCCAATTATGTCCAACCCGTACAAAACACGGAAGTAGCAATCAGAATAAACAACTGATCACGAAGTATATTTCGCAATTTAATAATTAATGACCTATTATAAAATTTACATGCATAAACATTCATTGATGGTTCATAGTACAATTATCACATCTGTCGCAGTTTGCGAATGTTAATGGCGTTCATAATCCGGGCCAGCTTGTTTATCAACCGTTCTAATCTTCTTAACATATTTTTTAAACAGCGAGATGAATGAAAACGGGATCGAGAGCATAGGCGATTGGAGAATGAGATATGGAATTTAGATTTCTGTTTTCTGGAGTGTGAGCAAACTACATGCCCCATCTGAACCTGAATTTCCATTGTTCCCCTATCAATTTGTGCATCGAGAGCACATGGCGAGTAATAATAGTAGCAAGGCGAATGATGGGATGATGCGAACAATTGAGAAAGGAAACAAAAGGACGCTCGATGTCAGACAATATAAATGTAGATTTGAAAAATGAAGAACTAAAATCACAAAGTGAAAGTAAATAAAGGTCTGTATCAAGGTCAGTAAAGTGTAGCTAAGGCTCACAGAAATTTAGCAAAGTCGGGCTTACAAATTGTGGCGGTAAGAATAATCAAAATTATGCTGGCTACAATGTTATACGAAACAATAATAATATAATATTCAAAATAAGTCACCGAAGTGCAATGTTAGTTGATTGAAAAGATTGTGATAGACGGGTCACTTACTGGTTCTCCACGATGTCGAAAAGTTTTAGGTCGAACAATAATCTACAAATAATTGTGATTAGATCCCTTGAGTTAAGTTTCAGAACTAATTGGATTTCGGTTAACGAATAAACTTCTGGGTTCGCTAAAATGGATTTGTTTCCATGAGCGTCAATGATTATTACAAGTCACACATTCACAGCAGGCAGTTTAGACAGTAAAGAACAGGTTCTAACACATTTAGCTCACACACAGTGGTAGACACCGATATGTGCTGGTTGGATTCAAAAGAATATTTGTAAAGGTCAAAGAGCGTGAAAAATAGCATACACCGAATAGAAATAGATTTAGAACTAGATCAACAGAACCAGTGAACAAGGTAGAAAAAAGAAGCCTTCTTTAAATGTTTACTAAAGTGTGTTGATTGAAACAGCATAATTGATGATATTATTAAGAATTTCAAATTGCTGCAGATCACTCGATTGCAAGTTTCATCAACGAAAATGGTATGATTTAAGGGGGAAATAAACGCGAAATGTTTATCCATATGTTACCTAGATATAGGAAAAATCAAACAAAATTAGCATCAAATAACCTTTATTCACATACTTGTACCTAACTTTACATTATCAATGTCTGCTCAGAGAGTGTAGCGGTTGATCCAGCAGACATTTCACCACTAACTGCGTACGCCATATGATTATTGTACCCAACAAATCAGAACACACTTCTCAGCGTAACATAGCATGCAGATCCAAAACAATCAGACGATAAAAAACGATGAATACACCATATTAGCTACTAATCGAAACTCGAAAAACGGGTTAGGTTATCAAAACAAGGTGCTGATTGTTTGAATAACAATCAATACTAATCGATAATTCTGTAATTCAAATACTCGTTGTTAGTTACATTAATTAATACACGCTCTGTGATTCAAGTGACTGTGGTTAATTCTCAGTTCTATTCCTGGGTTGGTTAATTTGCTCAATTCAATACAATTCAATTCATCACAATTGGCGTCGCGATCAGCTATGTCCTTTCCACAAAATTTCGGATCTCTCAATATTCATGGAACCCCCAGAGAAATTGAAGATTACCTGGAACGTTTTGAACTTTGGTGTCTCACCAAGGGTGAAATGCCTAATTCCATTATTACTGCGCATTTTCTTACTTCGGCAGGAGAAGATGCTCATGCTTTGCTGGAAAATCTATCATTCCCTATCCTACCTGCCAAGAAGACTTTCAACGAATTAAAATCAATTCTATTAGCGCATGTTACTCCGAAAAATTTCGAAATTGCTGAAAGTGCACGCTTCAATACAATGCGAAGACAAGAAAACCAATCTATTCGTCAATTTATTCTGGAATTGCAAATACAAGCTACACGTTGTGCATTCGAAGATAAACTATATGATCATTTGATAGATCGTTTAATTTCTGGTATAAATAAATCTGATTTATATCGCCAGTTATTGATGCTGAATAATCCAACCTATGGAAATGTCAAGAGTATATGCGAGCATTATGAAAATGTTTCGAAAGAAATTATTCGTCAAATTAATGCTGACACTCAAACAGTTTTGTTCGGAACCTCTAGATCTAAGCCTCATTCCAGCAACCGACCACAGCGACAAAGTGATTCTGATTTCAAACCAAACAGAGTAAGCAAATTCGGCAAAAGCAAGTCTAATTTTGACAATCAGAAGTTTGGAAAATGTGCATTTTGTGGCAAGTTACGTTCTCGATTTACTTGTCCATTTCGTAATGCTAATTTTTTCAATTGTGGTAAACTTGGACATATTCAGTCAGTTTGTCGAAATTCTAAGACATGTTATGTGCATAGTAATGATGCAAAAGTCGTCAATGTTGAAAATCAAATCAGCTCACTATCATTATCAGTGTCACCATACACAGTGTCTCATATTCGTAAACGTATATTCAGTAGTTATGGTTCCAAAGAATTTATACTTGATACAAGAAGTGTGGAATCATTGATTTCATTCAAGGACTTGAATCATTTTGCACCTGATGCTCAAATTCATCAATCTGACATTTCGATTCAGGGCGTCACAGGACATTCTGTACCTGTTGTCGGAGTTTGCTCTATTCCAGTCAGATACGGTACTGCAAAACCAGTTAAGTGTTCATTTATTGTCACGAAATCTAGTCCACCAATCCTTGGATAAAAATCGCTGAAGTTACTCAATATTGACTTTTCCTTTTTGTCTACAAGTTCATTATCAAAAATTGACTCTCATGCAATGAAAGATTTAACTCGTCAGTGTGCGTCGCATTCCGGTGGCATGAACATAAAACCTGTTCATTCAGAAATAACTGGTGATCCTATATTTTTGAAACGTCGCCTGATTACACATGGTCTAGGAGAACCTGTCGGAAAAGCCACTGCTCTATTGCATACAAAAAAGGATGATACCTTAACTATTCCGCCTAGCGAAAAACGAAACGTTGACTTCCATACATTCTATCATAGTATGGCAAACGCTCCCGTTACTCTGGATATTCAAACTGCATCTGGAAAGACAGTTCGACCGATTTCTAACAGTGCCATTGATCGTGCTAAAGCTCTTTTGTTTGATGATAAAGATTTGACTTCCCTATCAACCGACTCAAGCGCTACTCCTGTTAACACGTTCACATCCGCCCGTATCATTGATTCAAACGGAAAATCTAGTTTTCATTACCAAAAAAGTGGCTTCAAAGTTAGCAAACTTCAGCATTCATCAGATACCATTTAAAATAAATCACCAAACACATCTTATCAAGCGAATTTAGCACTGCCTTTTGGCTCATCTAAACGATCATCAGATAATGTAATTTTCAAAACCGCAAGAGGAAAAGCGTTACTGGCACCTTCGACTAGTGCTATTGATAGAGCGAGACAATTGTTGGCAACTGTGGATGACGTTTTGGGTTCGCTGGAACCTCCGTGTGTTCAATCAATTTAACCTGCAGACACTGGACAAGCTTCTGATGAACAAGCAACAAACATGTCACATACTTTGTCTTCCGAGAATACTGAATCAATTGAACCTGTCAGAGAATCGGAAAGACTGACGAACAAACCTATTCAAGATTACAAAAATCCGAGGACGATTAGGAGCTGCGATGTTTGGGATGATTGTTTGAATAACGATCAATACTAATCGATAATTCTGTAATTCAGATTCTCGTTGTTAGTTACATTAATTAATACACGCTCTGAGATTCAAGTGACTTTGATTAATTCTCAGTTCTATTCCTGGGTTGGTTAATTCGCTCAATTCAATACAATTCAATTCATCACAATAAAGCACTCGATTTTACAATTGCCTTCAATCTGAAACTATGAGAAAATTTTCAATTGCGTAGTTTTATCTAAAACAGATTTCAGGCAAGTACACGATTTGGCGGTACAAACACCAACAAAACAAAACAACATTTTCAGGGGACTTTAAATGGGCTGATCAATGTGCAGCTGCTGCACAACGCGCTAGGAGAGAGCTTTTTCGCCTTTGATCAGTTTTATCCTGCAGATCCCGGAGGTTTTCATACCATTATACAAAGCGGTCGTCAGACCACATCTCGAGTATTGCGTTCAAGCGTGGTCACCTTATTTGGAAAATGATATTGCCAAGCTGCAAGGTGTTCAACGTTCAGCTACTCGTATGATTGTTGGGCAATCGGGTAGGTCGTATCAGGAACGATTGTTGAGTCTAGAGCTCTTCTCACTAAAAAGGAGGAAGCTACGTGGAGACCTGATTGAAACCTTCAAAATCATGTCAGGTTTCAGTACTATTCATCCCACTGAATTGTACGCTCTGGCGCCAAGTGAGGGTACTCGAGGACACCTATTAAAACTGGACAAGCGACATGTCAGGTCAAATGTTCGTAAGTTCTTCTTTAGTGAGAGGGTAGTAAATTACTGGAATCGACTTCCTAAAGTAGTTGTTTGTTCTACTTCGGAAGAGGGTTTCAAGAATAGACTTGACGCTGTGTGGCATTCATTATTTCCTAATATTTATCCGTGAGGTAATAGTTGGTATGATCCTCATGTTGTCTTTTGAACGCACTAATGTTTCTCCTCACTATTGTTGAGGGAGGTTTTCTGTTGTATTCCAGATTACTCTCATACCAGAAGATATTTGTAAAGATATTGTTTGAAGTGGTGGACGCTCTTCTGTGGCATACCACTGAAAGAAATCTGGACGCCCGATTGGCTCGTTAGCCACATACTGTCCCGTGCAAACTGAACTGAACTGAACTACAACTAGTATTTTGAACATGAATTTGACACAAATTTACTAAAAATTAGAATAGCTGAGAAATATTTAGAAAAAATGTTTTAACCGTAAAAAATAGATAACTACATACATAGATCATTCATATGTCATTGTTATTTTGATAAGTTGATCATTGCCTTTTCAACATACATTATTTGTTTTAATCAATCAATATAATTATTTTTCAATACCTTTTTTCAATGACGGAGGCCGGAAAATGCAGTCAAATGTTTTTACGTGTCTAATTTTGATGGCCAGTTTGAAGCAAAGTGGGTTAAATAACCATTTTATTTCACAGTTTTAACGATGGAATGTTATGTTTGCCGTAATCAAGAAGGAAATAAAGACAAATGTATTCGAACAACTATGCAATGTTTAGAGGACCAATTATCCTGCATAACAAATATTTCGTACACAAGTAAGTGTTCAAAATTCTTGTATACGTAAAGGCCAAATTGATCTGGTTTTATATTTTCCGTAAATTAAACAAAACATTTATAGAATGCATTCTTAGTCGTGTTCCGACACAAGAAATAAATAACTATAACCATTGAACCATTGAACTATAACTCCAAGCTAATTAATCAAACAGTTTGTATGATCGGCAAACTATAATTATATCTACTTTCAAATCATGATATATATGGTGTTATTGGTTTCTTAATAGAAATGAACAATTAATAATTATTTTTATACTGCATTGCGTAATTGACTTTACCCGAATCAATCTTTCAACTTTGAATTTCTGAAATTATTTAGTTCCCAACGTTTTTAGAAATCTGATGTACCATATATTTCTTCAAATTGATTGTGCATTAAACTTTGATTCCGCAATATTAGCCATTTTTAATTATTTTGAAAAATTATAATTATTTCGATGTGCTATAAGTTATACTAATGTAATATATATCACATATAAATTCTCTAGCTCCTTGTAGCAAATTCTAATACAATTTCAAATAGGGCGTCTATCACATAATACCATTTGAACATAACTTAATTACTAGCGGTGCATATATGCTTACTATCTACACTAAAAATTATAGCTTCACAGTAAGCCAGCCTAATATCTTCATTAAATAAATTTCTATCGCGTTTTATATCGTTACCGCTGCAACTGAATATCCATAATGTCAGCTGTGTCATATGCAATCTTTCCCAGCGTTTTATACTGTGATGATTTGTATTGTACTGAATAAAATGTAACTAGCAACCAGCGAATAGAAGTGAGAATCAACTACGTTCAGTATTCGAATCACACAGTATATATTAATGTGTATAAGTTTAGCAATGAGAAAATGAATAACAGTCTTATTGATTCTCACTGGAACAATCATCACTTCTGCCGCATTTCACGATCGTCCTCTGGTTCTTGTAATCTCGTATAATTTTGTTCCTCAATCGTTCCCATTGTCTGACAGGTTCACTTGTTTCAGTATTCTCGGACGAATCTAGAAGTGCTGTGCTATGATTGCTGACGCCACCAGTATCATAACGCAACTGACCTGAATCTTGGCAAATGATTGGATCTGCATGACGCTTGTGCACAGATCCGTCTTCCAGATCAAGAATTTTTACCATTTATCATCCGATCGTGTCTAATACGATACCAGTCCTTAGAAAGAAGCGTTTTCAAGATAACATGAAATTTAGGCGGATCTCAAATATCGAGATTGTGAAAACTTGGATGGTGTATTTCCAGTGGTTGAATGTTTATTATAACGATATTAAAGCTAAAAATGGTCAATAAAACGATCAACTTCATTAAATGTTGCTGGGGAACAATAGAAAATAGCACGTTTTAGCGTACCCACAAAGTTTTCTGCTAATCTACTCAACTGTAGATGTCTGGGTGCAGAAAAAATTACGGCAACCAAGTGAATGTACCCGCTGAGATACACGAGAAGCAGAGAAATGGCTTCCATTATCACTCACAACACGTGTAGGTACACATTAACCGCTAAAAACCTCTCGTAACACAATCATTATGAAATTAAAATTAGTTTCAAGGAATTCTTCTGGCAAATTGTAGGAGAAATGACAATGCGATCATTTACACACAACAGAGCTTCAGGTGTCAGACATAATTCATCACGACGCTGATCGTAATCTGGATATTCTTCTTGGATATGGCTGACCAAACTCGTTTAACTGCAGCTATTATTAAACCAAAATATTTCAATGTTTCAAATCTAGAGTCTAAAAGAGATACACATAGCGGTTGAACCAACAAGCAGTCTGTACTGTCAGTCTTTTCATATGTCACAGCATTGCAGGATAAGAAATCTAAATGCGAACTGTTTTTGCACTGTAATGTTAAATGGTATAAATATATGCACCATGAGCTATTCTCCATCTTTTACCACACTTGCTGCAGTTAATTTGGCGAATAAGATGTCGGATTGTAAATAAATTTTAGTACTTCCTGATCAGTTACTATAGTGAATTCATGACCAAATAAATATTTGTGTAAGCGCATGACAGCCCAATTAACAGCAAGTGCTTCTCGATGTATCTGAGCATAAGTTTGTTTCGCTATACTCAGTGGACGTGAAATATACAAGTCGGGATGACCATTTTGCTCTAAAGCAGCACCAGATCCATGATTGTCATTCGAATATATTTCTGTCCACATTAGCAAGGTTTAAATTATAAAGGCTAATTTATAGTCATAAACATGTTAAGGATTATAGCAAAATAAACAACTAACAAATAAAACAATCATCACTTATTTTAAAGTTCCTCCCTACTGGTCACCGCAAGGGGACCGAAGTCATTTTATCTGGAAGGCATGTATCACCACGGCAGAATGTGAACGACTCAAAGAGGAGTCTGGAAAGTATTGCCAACGCGAGTGGTACATGGATTGGCGTTGTGTGGAATGTTGCCAAGGAGAATTGTGTAATTATTACGTAACGGTGAGTTGGGCAGTTCTAAGCATTGGGTTTTCCTATCTGCATTTTTAAATTGAATTTGTTACCAACTTACTCCAAACACCACTAAGTTTCACGGCGAAATGTTCTAATTTAGTAGTATAAAATTCTTAAATACTTTTAAACAACATGTATGAGCCCTTGTGTGAGCTGCGTCAAATCTAAGACAGCAGAACTGACTTTTTCGCAGCTCCTCGATAACGCGTTATCGTGAATTGCCAAAGAAAACAATTAAGATCTTGTTCTTAACCACCGTCTATGCTTATAGAGTCTTCCGATTTGTCTTTGTGTATGGCGTTCGATTCAAAACTTGCTGATTGCACAAATCATGTGAATTGACACGTCATAGTGTTTCATACTTCATCAGCTAGTGCAGACGAGGCAGCTTTTTGTCCGGTTTTCTTGTTTTAGATTGTTTTACAAATATGATAATTTTTTGAATAAACACAAGTGGGGCGCTCACACCAAAGACTAATGTAACTCAACCAGAAAGAATAATAGTTCGGCTCTATCTGCTCCCCCAAGCTTGCAGACGACGTTGTACACACTGCCTCCAATACGAGCGGTCAAGAACAAGTTCTTCCCGATTCGCGGGGCCAATGCCAACAGTTTTCATATCTCTTTTGAAAACATCTTTGTACCGCAAGTGCGGTCTGTCCAATGGTAGACCTCCTAATTGTAACTCACCATAGAGTAGATCTTTCGGAATACGACCATTTTGCATTCTGTAGACATGACCAATCCACTGCAGGCGGTGCTGTAGTAATAGAGTGAACATGCTCTGTAGACCAGCTTTTGAAA